>CAWVQI010000134.1:0-48927 GCA_963932335.1 Andrena marginata | reverse complement strand
TTTTCTTGTGATCCGAGCTTTCCACAATTTTTAAAAATTTTTTTTCTTGTAATCCGAGCTTTCGACAATTTTTAAAAAAATTTTTTCTTGTGATCCGAGCTTTCGACAATTTTTAAAAATTTTTTTTCTTGTGATCCGAGCTATCGACAATTTTTAAAAAAATTTTTTCTTGTGATCCGAGCTTTCGACAATTTTTAAAAATTTTTTTTCTTGTGATCCGAGCTTTCGACAATTTTTAAAAAATTTTTTTCTTGTGATCCGAGCTTTCGACAATTTTTAAAAATTTTTTTTCTTGTGATCCGAGCTTTCGACAATTTTTAAAAAAATTTTTTCTTGTGATCCGAGCTTTCGACAATTTTTAAAAAAAATTTTTCTTGTGATCCGAGCTTTCGACCATTTTTTAAATTTTTTTTTCTTGTGATCCGAGCTTTCGACAATTTTTAAAAATATTTTTTCTTGTGATCCGAGCTTTCGACAATTTTTAAAAAAATTTTTTCTTGTGATCCGAGCTTTCGACAATTTTTAAAAAATTTTTTTCTTGTGATCCGAGCTTTCGACAATTTTTTAAAAAATTTTTTCTTGTGATCCGAGCTTTCGACAATTTTTAAAAAAATTTTTTCTTGTGATCCGAGCTTTCGACAATTTTTAAAAAATTTTTTTCTTGTGATCCGAGCTTTCGATAATTTTTTAAAAAATTTTTTCTTGTGATCCGAGCTTTCGACAATTTTTAAAAAATTTTTTTCTTGTGATCTGAGCTTTCGACAATTTTTAAAAAATTTTTTTCTGGTGATCCGAGCTTTCGACAATTTTTAAAAATTTTTTTTCTTGTGATCCGAGCATTCGACAATTTTTAAAAAAAATTTTTCTTGTGATCCGAGCTTTCGACAATTTTTAAAATTTTTTTTTCTTGTGATCCGAGCTTTCGACAATTTTTAAAAAAAATTTTTCTTTTGATCCGAGCTTTCGACAATTTTTAAAAAATTTTTTTCTTGTGATCCGAGCTTTCGACAATTTTTAAAAAAATTTTTTCTTGTGATCCGAGCTTTCGACAATTTTTAAAAAAATTTTTTCTTGTGATCCGAGCTTTCGACAATTTTTAAAAAAAATTTTTCTTGTGATCCGAGCTTTCGACAATTTTTAAAAAAATTTTTTCTTGTGATCCGAGCTTTCGACAATTTTTAAAAAATTTTTTCTTGTGATCCGAGCTTTCGACAATTTTTAAAAATTTTTTTCTTGTGATCCGAGATTTCGACAATTTTTAAAAAATTTTTTTCTGGTGATCCGAGCTTTCGACAATTTTTAAAAAATTTTTTTTTGTTATCCGAGCTTTCGACAATTTTTATAAATTTTTTTTCTTGTGATCCGAGCTTTCGACAATTTTTAAAAAATTTTTTTCTTGTGATCCGAGCTTTCGACAATTTTTAAAAAAATTTTTTCTTGTGATCCGAGCTTTCGACAATTTTTAAAATTTTTTTTTCTTGTGATCCGAGCTTTCGAAAATTTTTAAAAAATTTTTTTCTTGTGATCCGAGATTTCGACAATTTTTAAAAATTTTTTTTCTTGTGATCCGAGCTTTCGACAATTTTTTAAAAAAATTTTTCTTGTGATCCGAGCTTTCGACAATTTTTTAAAAAAATTTTTTCTTGTGATCAGAGCTTTCGACAATTTTTTAAATTTTTTTTTCTTGTGATCCGAGCTTTCGACAATTTTTAAAAATTTTTTTTCTTGTGATCCGAGCTTTCGACAATTTTTAAAATTTTTTTTTCTTGTGATCCGAGCTCTCGAAAATTTTTAAAAAATTTTTTTCTTGTGATCCGAGCTTTCGACAATTTTTAAAAATTTTTTTTCTTGTGATCCGAGCTTTCGACAATTTTTAAAAAATTTTTTTCTTGTGATCCGAGCTTTCGACAATTTTTAAAAATTTTTTTTCTTGTGATCCTAGCTTTCGACAATTTTTAAAAAAATTTTTTCTTGTGATCCGAGCTTTCGACAATTTTTAAAAAAATTTTTTCTTGTGATCCGAGCTTTCGACAATTTTTAAAAAAAATTTTTCTTGTGATCCGAGCTTTCGACAATTTTTAAAAAATTTTTTTCTGGTGATCCGAGCTTTCGACAATTTTTAAAAATTTTTTTTCTTGTGATCCGAGCATTCGACAATTTTTAAAAAAATTTTTTCTTGTGATCCGAGCTTTCGACAATTTTTAAAATTTTTTTTTCTTGTGATCCGAGCTTTCGACAATTTTTAAAAAAAATTTTTCTTTTGATCCTAGCTTTCGACAATTTTTAAAAAATTTTTTTCTTGTGATCCGAGCTTTCGACAATTTTTAAAAAAATTTTTTCTTGTGATCCGAGCTTTCGACAATTTTTAAAAAAATTTTTTCTTGTGATCCGAGCTTTCGACAATTTTTAAAAAAAATTTTTCTTGTGATCCGAGCTTTCGACAATTTTTAAAAAAATTTTTTCTTGTGATCCGAGCTTTCGACAATTTTTAAAAAATTTTTTCTTGTGATCCGAGCTTTCGACAATTTTTAAAAATTTTTTTCTTGTGATCCGAGATTTCGACAATTTTTAAAAAATTTTTTTCTGGTGATCCGAGCTTTCGACAATTTTTAAAAAATTTTTTTTTGTTATCCGAGCTTTCGACAATTTTTATAAATTTTTTTTCTTGTGATCCGAGCTTTCGACAATTTTTAAAAAATTTTTTTCTTGTGATCCGAGCTTTCGACAATTTTTAAAAAAATTTTTTCTTGTGATCCGAGCTTTCGACAATTTTTAAAATTTTTTTTTCTTGTGATCCGAGCTTTCGAAAATTTTTAAAAAATTTTTTTCTTGTGATCCGAGATTTCGACAATTTTTAAAAATTTTTTTTCTTGTGATCCGAGCTTTCGACAATTTTTTAAAAAAATTTTTCTTGTGATCCGAGCTTTCGACAATTTTTTAAAAAAATTTTTTCTTGTGATCAGAGCTTTCGACAATTTTTTAAATTTTTTTTTCTTGTGATCCGAGCTTTCGACAATTTTTAAAAATTTTTTTTCTTGTGATCCGAGCTTTCGACAATTTTTAAAATTTTTTTTTCTTGTGATCCGAGCTCTCGAAAATTTTTAAAAAATTTTTTTCTTGTGATCCGAGCTTTCGACAATTTTTAAAAATTTTTTTTCTTGTGATCCGAGCTTTCGACAATTTTTAAAAAAATTTTTTCTTGTGATCCGAGCTTTCGACAATTTTTAAAAAAATTTTTTCTTGTGATCCGAGCTTTCGACAATTTTTAAAAAAAATTTTTCTTGTGATCCGAGCTTTCGACAATTTTTAAAAAAAAATTTTTCTTGTGATCCGAGCTTTCGACAATTTTTTAAATTTTTTTTTCTTGTGATCCGAGCTTTCGACAATTTTTAAAAATTTTTTTTCTTGTGATCCGAGCTTTCGACAATTTTTAAAAAAATTTTATCTTGTGATCCGAGCTTTCGACAATTTTTAAAAAAAATTTTTCATGTGATCCGAGCTTTCGACAATTTTTAAAAAAATTTTTTCTTGTGATCCGAGCTTTCGACAATTTTTATAAATTTTTTTTCTTGTGATCCGAGCTTTCGACAATTTTTAAAAAAATTTTTTCTTGTGATCCGTGCTTTCGACAATTTTTAAAAAAATTTTGTTCTTGTGATCCGAGCTTTCGACAATTTTAAAAAATTTTTTTTCTTGTGATCCGAGCTTTCGACAATTTTTAAAAAAAAATTTTCTTGTGATCCCAGCTTTCGACAATTTTCAAAAAAAATTTTTCTTGTGATCCTAGCTTTCGACAATTTTTTAAAAAAATTTTTCTTGTGATCCGAGCTTTCGACAATTTTTAAAAATTTTTTTTCTTGTGATCCGAGCTATCGACAATTTTTAAAAAATTTTTTTCTTGTGATCCGAGCTTTCGACAATTTTTAAAAATTTTTTTTCTTGTGATCCGAGCTTTCGACAATTTTTAAAAAAATTTTTTCTTGTGATCCGAACTTTCGACAATTTTTAAAAAAATTTTTTCTTGTGATCCGAGCTTTCGACAATTTTTAAAAATTTTTTTTCTTGTAATCCGAGCTTTCGACAATTTTTAAAAAAATTTTTTCTTGTGATCCGAGCTTTCGACAATTTTTAAAAAATTTTTTTCTTGTGATCCGAGCTTTCGAAAATTTTTAAAAAATTTTTTTCTTGTGATCCGAACTTTCGACAATTTTTAAAAATTTTTTTTCTTGTGATCCGAGCTTTCGACAATTTTTTAAAAATTTTTTTCTTGTGATCCGAGCTTTCGACAATTTTTAAAATTTTTTATTCTTGTGATCCGAGCTTTCGACTATTTTTAAAAAAATTTTTTCTTGTGATCCGAGCTTTCGACAATTTTTAAAAAAATTTTTTCTTGTGATCCGAGCTTTCGACAATTTTTAAAAAATTTTTTTTTGTTATCCGAGCTTTCGACAATTTTTAAAAAATTTTTTCTTGTGATCCAAGCTTTCGACAATTTTTAAAAAATTTTTTCTTGTGATCCGAGCTTTCGACAATTTTTAAAAATTTTTTTCTTGTGATCCGAGATTTCGACAATTTTTAAAAAATTTTTTTCTGGTGATCCGAGCTTTCGACAATTTTTAAAAAATTTTTTTTTGTTATCCGAGCTTTCGACAATTTTTATAAATTTTTTTTCTTGTGATCCGAGCTTTCGACAATTTTTAAAAAATTTTTTTCTTGTGATCCGAGCTTTCGACAATTTTTAAAAAAATTTTTTCTTGTGATCCGAGCTTTCGACAATTTTTAAAATTTTTTTTTCTTGTGATCCGAGCTTTCGAAAATTTTTAAAAAATTTTTTTCTTGTGATCCGAGATTTCGACAATTTTTAAAAATTTTTTTTCTTGTGATCCGAGCTTTCGACAATTTTTTAAAAAAATTTTTCTTGTGATCCGAGCTTTCGACAATTTTTTAAAAAAATTTTTTCTTGTGATCAGAGCTTTCGACAATTTTTTAAATTTTTTTTTCTTGTGATCCGAGCTTTCGACAATTTTTAAAAATTTTTTTTCTTGTGATCCGAGCTTTCGACAATTTTTAAAATTTTTTTTTCTTGTGATCCGAGCTCTCGAAAATTTTTAAAAAATTTTTTTCTTGTGATCCGAGCTTTCGACAATTTTTAAAAATTTTTTTTCTTGTGATCCGAGCTTTCGACAATTTTAAAAAAATTTTTTTCTTGTGATCCGAGCTTTCGACAATTTTTAAAAATTTTTTTTCTTGTGATCCTAGCTTTCGACAATTTTTAAAAAAATTTTTTCTTGTGATCCGAGCTTTCGACAATTTTTAAAAAAATTTTTTCTTGTGATCCGAGCTTTCGACAATTTTTAAAAAAAATTTTTCTTGTGATCCGAGCTTTCGACAATTTTTAAAAAAAAATTTTTCTTGTGATCCGAGCTTTCGACAATTTTTTAAATTTTTTTTTCTTGTGATCCGAGCTTTCGACAATTTTTAAAAAATTTTTTTCTTGTGATCCGAGCTTTCGACAATTTTTAAAAAAATTTTATCTTGTGATCCGAGCTTTCGACAATTTTTAAAAAAAATTTTTCATGTGATCCGAGCTTTCGACAATTTTTAAAAAAATTTTTTCTTGTGATCCGAGCTTTCGACAATTTTTATAAATTTTTTTTCTTGTGATCCGAGCTTTCGACAATTTTTAAAAAAATTTTTTCTTGTGATCCGTGCTTTCGACAATTTTTAAAAAAATTTTGTTCTTGTGATCCGAGCTTTCGACAATTTTAAAAAATTTTTTTTCTTGTGATCCGAGCTTTCGACAATTTTTAAAAAAAAATTTTCTTGTGATCCCAGCTTTCGACAATTTTCAAAAAAAATTTTTCTTGTGATCCTAGCTTTCGACAATTTTTTAAAAAAATTTTTCTTGTGATCCGAGCTTTCGACAATTTTTAAAAATTTTTTTTCTTGTGATCCGAGCTATCGACAATTTTTAAAAAATTTTTTTCTTGTGATCCGAGCTTTCGACAATTTTTAAAAATTTTTTTTCTTGTGATCCGAGCTTTCGACAATTTTTAAAAAAATTTTTTCTTGTGATCCGAACTTTCGACAATTTTTAAAAAAATTTTTTCTTGTGATCCGAGCTTTCGACAATTTTTAAAAATTTTTTTTCTTGTAATCCGAGCTTTCGACAATTTTTAAAAAAATTTTTTCTTGTGATCCGAGCTTTCGACAATTTTTAAAAAATTTTTTTCTTGTGATCCGAGCTTTCGAAAATTTTTAAAAAATTTTTTTCTTGTGATCCGAACTTTCGACAATTTTTAAAAATTTTTTTTCTTGTGATCCGAGCTTTCGACAATTTTTTAAAAATTTTTTTCTTGTGATCCGAGCTTTCGACAATTTTTAAAATTTTTTATTCTTGTGATCCGAGCTTTCGACTATTTTTAAAAAAATTTTTTCTTGTGATCCGAGCTTTCGACAATTTTTAAAAAAATTTTTTCTTGTGATCCGAGCTTTCGACAATTTTTAAAAAAAATTTTTCTTGTGATCCGAGCTTTCGACAATTTTTTAATTTTTTTTTTCTTGTGATCCGAGCTTTCGACAATTTTTAAAATTTTTTTTTCTTGTGATCCGAGCTTTCGACAATTTTTAAAAAATTTTTTTCTTGTGATCCGAGCTTTCGACAATTTTTAAAAATTTTTTTTCTTGTGATCCGTGCTTTCGACAATTTTTAAAAAAATTTTTTCTTGTGATCCGAGCTTTCGACAATTTTTAAAAAAATTTTTTCTTGTGATCCGAGCTTTCGACAATTTTTAAAAAATTTTTTTCTTGTGATCCGAGCTTTCGACAATTTTTAAAAAAAATTTATCTTGTGATCCGAGCTTTCGACAATTTTTAGAAATTTTTTTTCTTGTGATCCGAGCTTTCGACAATTTTTAAAAAAATTTTTTCTTGTGATCCGAGCTTTCGACAATTTTTAAAAATTTTTTTTCTTGTGATCCGAGCTTTCGACAATTTTTATAAATTTTTTTTCTTGTGATCCGAGCTTTCGACAATTTTTAAAAAAATTATTTCTTGTGATCCGAGCTTTCGACAATTTTTAAAATATTTTTTTTCTTGTGATCCGAGCTTTCGACAATTTTTAAAAAAAATTTTTCTTGTGATCCGAGCTTTCGACAATTTTTAAAAAAAATTTTTCTTGTGATCCGAGCTTTCGACAATTTTTAAAAAATTTTTTTCTTGTGATCCGAGCTTTCGACAATTTTTAAAAATTTTTTTTCTTGTGATCCGAGCTTTCGACAATTTTTAAAAAATTTTTTTCTTGTGATCCGAGCTTTCGACAATCTTTAAAAATTTTTTTTCTTGTGATCCGAGCTTTCGACAATTTTTAAAAAAATTTTTTTTTGTGACCCGAGCTTTCGACAATTTTTAAAAAAATTTTTTCTTGTGATCCGAGCTTTCGACAATTTTTAAAAAAAATTTTTCTTGTGATCCGAGCTTTCGACAATTTTTAAAAAAAATTTTTTCTTGTGATCCGAGCTTTCGACAATTTTTCAAAACTTTTTTTCTTGTGATCCGAGCTTTCGACAATTTTTAAAAAAATTTTTTCTTGTGATCCGAGCTTTCGACAATTTTTAAAAAAATTTTTTCTTGTGATCCGAGCTTTCGACAATTTTTAAAAAAAAATTTTCTTGTGATCCGAGCTTTCGACAATTTTTAAAAAAAATTTTTTCTTATGATCCGAGCTTTCGACAATTTTTTAAATTTTTTTTTCTTGTGATCCGAGCTTTCGACAATTTTTAAAATTTTTTTTTCTTGTGATCCGAGCTATCGACAATTTTTAAAAAATTTTTTTCTTGTGATCCGAGCTTTCGACAATTTTTAAAAATTTTTTTTCTTGTGATCCGAGCTTTCGACAATTTTTAAAAAATTTTTTTCTTGTGATCCGAGCTTTCGACAATTTTTAAAAATTTTTTTTCTTGTGATCCGAGCTTTCGACAATTTTTAAAAAAATTTTTTCTTGTGATCCGAGTTTTCGACAATTTTTAAAAAAATTTTTTCTTGTGATCCGAGCTTTCGACAATTTTTAAAAAAAATTTTTCTTGTGATCCGAGCTTTCGACAATTTTTAAAAAAAAATTTTTCTTGTGATCCGAGCTTTCGACAATTTTTAAAAAATTTTTTTCGTGTGATCCGAGCTTTCGACAATTTTTAAAAAATTTTTTTCTTGTGATCCGAGCTTTCGACAATTTTTAAAAAAATTTTTTCTTGTGATCCGAGCTTTCGACAATTTTTAAAAAAATTTTTTCTTGTGATCCGAGCTTTCGACAATTTTTAAAAAAAATTTTTCTTGTGATCCGAGCTTTCGACAATTTTTAAAAAAAAATTTTTCTTGTGATCCGAGCTTTCGACCATTTTTTAAATTTTTTTTTCTTGTGATCCGAGCTTTCGACAATTTTTAAAAATATTTTTTCTTGTGATCCGAGCTTTCGACAATTTTTAAAAAAATTTTTTCTTGTGATCCGAGCTTTCGACAATTTTTAAAAATTTTGTTTCTTGTGATCCGAGCTTTCGACAATTTTTTAAAAAATTTTTTCTTGTGATCCGAGCTTTCGACAATTTTTAAAAAATTTTTTTCTTGTGATCCGAGCTTTCGACAATTTTTAAAAAATTTTTTTCTTGTGATCCGAGCTTTCGATAATTTTTTAAAAAATTTTTTCTTGTGATCCGAGCTTTCGACAATTTTTAAAAAATTTTTTTCTTGTGATCCGAGCTTTCGACAATTTTTAAAAAATTTTTTTCTGGTGATCCGAGCTTTCGACAATTTTTAAAAATTTTTTTTCTTGTGATCCGAGCATTCGACAATTTTTAAAAAAATTTTTTCTTGTGATCCGAGCTTTCGACAATTTTTAAAAATTTTTTTTCTTGTGATCCGAGCTTTCGACAATTTTTAAAAAAAATTTTTCTTTTGATCCGAGCTTTCGACAATTTTTAAAAAATTTTTTTCTTGTGATCCGAGCTTTCGACAATTTTTAAAAAAATTTTTTCTTGTGATCCGAGCTTTCGACAATTTTTAAAAAAATTTTTTCTTGTGATCCGAGCTTTCGACAATTTTTAAAAAAAATTTTTCTTGTGATCCGAGCTTTCGACAATTTTTAAAAAAATTTTTTCTTGTGATCCGAGCTTTCGACAATTTTTAAAAAATTTTTTCTTGTGATCCGAGCTTTCGACAATTTTTAAAAACTTTTTCTTGTGATCCGAGATTTCGACAATTTTTAAAAAATTTTTTTTCTGGTGATCCGAGCTTTCGACAATTTTTAAAAATTTTTTTTTTGTGATCCGAGCTTTCGACAATTTTTATAAATTTTTTTTCTTGTGATCCGAGCTTTCGACAATTTTTAAAAAAATTTTTTCTTGTGATCCGAGCTTTCGACAATTTTTAAAAAAATTATTTCTTGTGGTCCGAGCTTTCGACAATTTTTAAAATATTTTTTTTCTTGTGATCCGAGCTTTCGACAATTTTTAAAAAAAATTTTTCTTGTGATCCGAGCTTTCGACAATTTTTAAAAAAAAATTTTCTTGTGATCCGAGCTTTCGACAATTTTTAAAAAAAATTTTTCTTGTGATCCGAGCTTTCGACAATTTTTAAAATTTTTTTTTCTTGTGATCCGAGCTTTCGACAATTTTTAAAATTTTTTTTTCTTGTGATCCGAGCTATCGACAATTTTTAAAAAATTTTTTTCTTGTGATCCGAGCTTTCGACAATTTTTAAAAATTTTTTTTCTTGTGATCCGAGCTTTCGACAATTTTTAAAAAATTTTTTTCTTGTGATCCGAGCTTTCGACAATTTTTAAAAATTTTTTTTCTTGTGATCCGAGCTTTCGACAATTTTTAAAAAAATTTTTTCTTGTGATCCGAGTTTTCGACAATTTTTAAAAAAATTTTTTCTTGTGATCCGAGCTTTCGACAATTTTTAAAAAAAATTTTTCTTGTGATCCGAGCTTTCGACAATTTTTAAAAAAAAATTTTTCTTGTGATCCGAGCTATCGACAATTTTTAAAAAATTTTTTTCTTGTGATCCGAGCTTTCGACAATTTTTAAAAAATTTTTTTCTTGTGATCCGAGCTTTCGACAATTTTTAAAAAAATTTTTTCTTGTGATCCGAGCTTTCGACAATTTTTAAAAAAATTTTTTCTTGTGATCCGAGCTTTCGACAATTTTTAAAAAAAAATTTTCTTGTGATCCGAGCTTTCGACAATTTTTAAAAAAAATTTTTTCTTGTGATCCGAGCTTTCGACCATTTTTTAAATTTTTTTTTCTTGTGATCCGAGCTTTCGACAATTTTTAAAAATATTTTTTCTTGTGATCCGAGCTTTCGACAATTTTTAAAAAAAATTTTTCTTGTGATCCGAGCTTTCGACAATTTTTAAAAATTTTGTTTCTTGTGATCCGAGCTTTCGACAATTTTTTAAAAAATTTTTTCTTGTGATCCGAGCTTTCGACAATTTTTAAAAAATTTTTTTCTTGTGATCCGTGCTTTCGACAATTTTTAAAAAATTTTTTTCTTGTGATCCGAGCTTTCGATAATTTTTTAAAAAATTTTTTCTTGTGATCCGAGCTTTCGACAATTTTTAAAAAATTTTTTTCTTGTGATCCGAGCTTTCGACAATTTTTAAAAAATTTTTTTCTGGTGATCCGAGCTTTCGACAATTTTTAAAATTTTTTTTTCTTGTGATCCGAGCATTCGACAATTTTTAAAAAAATTTTTTCTTGTGATCCGAGCTTTCGACAATTTTTAAAAATTTTTTTTCTTGTGATCCGAGCTTTCGACAATTTTTAAAAAAAATTTTTCTTTTGATCCGAGCTTTCGACAATTTTTAAAAAATTTTTTTCTTGTGATCCGAGCTTTCGACAATTTTTAAAAAAATTTTTTCTTGTGATCCGAGCTTTCGACAATTTTTAAAAAAATTTTTTCTTGTGATCCGAGCTTTCGACAATTTTTAAAAAAAATTTTTCTTGTGATCCGAGCTTTCGACAATTTTTAAAAAAATTTTTTCTTGTGATCCGAGCTTTCGACAATTTTTAAAAAATTTTTTCTTGTGATCCGAGCTTTCGACAATTTTTAAAAATTTTTTTCTTGTGATCCGAGATTTCGACAATTTTTAAAAAATTTTTTTCTGGTGATCCGAGCTTTCGACAATTTTTAAAAAATTTTTTTTTGTGATCCGAGCTTTCGACAATTTTTATAAATTTTTTTTCTTGTGATCCGAGCTTTCGACAATTTTTAAAAAAATTTTTTCTTGTGATCCGAGCTTTCGACAATTTTTAAAAAAATTTTTTCTTGTGATCCGAGCTTTCGACAATTTTTAAAATTTTTTTTTCTTGTGATCCGAGCTTTCGAAAATTTTTAAAAAATTTTTTTCTTGTGATCCGAGATTTCGACAATTTTTAAAAATTTTTTTTCTTGTGATCCGAGCTTTCGACAATTTTTTAAAAAAATTTTTCTTGTGATCCGAGCTTTCGACAATTTTTTAAAAAAATTTTTTCTTGTGATCAGAGCTTTCGACAATTTTTTAAATTTTTTTTTCTTGTGATCCGAGCTTTCGACAATTTTTAAAAATTTTTTTTCTTGTGATCCGAGCTTTCGACAATTTTTAAAATTTTTTTTTCTTGTGATCCGAGCTCTCGAAAATTTTTAAAAAATTTTTTTCTTGTGATCCGAGCTTTCGACAATTTTTAAAAATTTTTTTTCTTGTGATCCGAGCTTTCGACAATTTTTAAAAAATTTTTTTCTTGTGATCCGAGCTTTCGACAATTTTTAAAAATTTTTTTTCTTGTGATCCTAGCTTTCGACAATTTTTAAAAAAATTTTTTCTTGTGATCCGAGCTTTCGACAATTTTTAAAAAAATTTTTTCTTGTGATCCGAGCTTTCGACAATTTTTAAAAAAAATTTTTCTTGTGATCCGAGCTTTCGACAATTTTTAAAAAAAAATTTTTCTTGTGATCCGAGCTTTCGACAATTTTTTAAATTTTTTTTTCTTGTGATCCGAGCTTTCGACAATTTTTAAAAATTTTTTTTCTTGTGATCCGAGCTTTCGACAATTTTTAAAAAAATTTTATCTTGTGATCCGAGCTTTCGACAATTTTTAAAAAAAATTTTTCATGTGATCCGAGCTTTCGACAATTTTTAAAAAAATTTTTTCTTGTGATCCGAGCTTTCGACAATTTTTATAAATTTTTTTTCTTGTGATCCGAGCTTTCGACAATTTTTAAAAAAATTTTTTCTTGTGATCCGTGCTTTCGACAATTTTTAAAAAAATTTTTTCTTGTGATCCGAGCTTTCGACAATTTTAAAAAAATTTTTTTCTTGTGATCCGAGCTTTCGACAATTTTTAAAAAAAAATTTTCTTGTGATCCCAGCTTTCGACAATTTTCAAAAAAAATTTTTCTTGTGATCCTAGCTTTCGACAATTTTTTAAAAAAATTTTTCTTGTGATCCGAGCTTTCGACAATTTTTAAAAATTTTTTTTCTTGTGATCCGAGCTATCGACAATTTTTAAAAAATTTTTTTCTTGTGATCCGAGCTTTCGACAATTTTTAAAAATTTTTTTTCTTGTGATCCGAGCTTTCGACAATTTTTAAACAAATTTTTTCTTGTGATCCGAACTTTCGACAATTTTTAAAAAAATTTTTTCTTGTGATCCGAGCTTTCGACAATTATTAAAAATTTTTTTCTTGTAATCCGAGCTTTCGACAATTTTTAAAAAAATTTTTTCTTGTGATCCGAGCTTTCGACAATTTTTAAAAATTTTTTTTCTTGTGATCCGAGCTTTCGAAAATTTTTAAAAAATTTTTTTCTTGTGATCCGAACTTTCGACAATTTTTAAAAATTTTTTTTCTTGTGATCCGAGCTTTCGACAATTTTTTAAAAATTTTTTTCTTGTGATCCGAGCTTTCGACAATTTTTAAAATTTTTTTTTCTTGTGATCCGAGCTTTCGACTATTTTTAAAAAAATTTTTTCTTGTGATCCGAGCTTTCGACAATTTTTAAAAAAATTTTTTCTTGTGATCCGAGCTTTCGACAATTTTTAAAAAAAATTTTTCTTGTGATCCGAGCTTTCGACAATTTTTAAAAAAAAATTTTTCTTGTGATCCGAGCTTTCGACAATTTTTTAAATTTTTTTTTCTTGTGATCCGAGCTTTCGACAATTTTTAAAAATTTTTTTTCTTGTGATCCGAGCTTTCGACAATTTTTATAAATTTTTTTCTTGTGATCCGAGCTTTCGACAATTTTTAAAAAAATTATTTCTTGTGATCCGAGCTTTCGACAATTTTTAAAATATTTTTTTTCTTGTGATCCGAGCTTTCGACAATTTTTAAAAAAAATTTTTCTTGTGATCCGAGCTTTCGACAATTTTTAAAAAAAATTTTTCTTGTGATCCGAGCTTTCGACAATTTTTAAAAAATTTTTTTCTTGTGATCCGAGCTTTCGACAATTTTTAAAAATTTTTTTTCTTGTGATCCGAGCTTTCGACAATTTTTAAAAAATTTTTTTCTTGTGATCCGAGCTTTCGACAATCTTTAAAAATTTTTTTTCTTGTGATCCGAGCTTTCGACAATTTTTAAAAAAATTTTTTCTTGTGATCCGAGCTTTCGACAATTTTTAAAAAAATTTTTTCTTGTGATCCGAGCTTTCGACAATTTTTAAAAAAAATTTTTCTTGTGATCCGAGCTTTCGACAATTTTTAAAAAAAAATTTTTCTTGTGATCCGAGCTTTCGACAATTTTTTAAATTTTTTTTTCTTGTGATCCGAGCTTTCGACAATTTTTAAAAAATTTTTTTCTTGTGATCCGAGCTTTCGACAATTTTTAAAATTTTTTTTTCTGGTGATCCGAGCTTTCGACAATTTTTAAAAAAAATTTTTCTTGTGATCCGAGCTTTCGACAATTTTTATAAATTTTTTTTTCTTGTGATCCGAACTTTCTACAATTTTTAAAAAAATTTTTTCTTGTGATCCGAGCTTTCGACAATTTTTAAAAAAATTTTTTCTTGTGATCCGAGCTTTCGACAATTTTTAAAAATTTTTTTTCTTGTGATCCGAGCTTTCGACAATTTTTAAAAAAAATTTTTCTTGTGATCCGAGCTTTCGACAATTTTTAAAAAAATTTTTTCTTGTGATCCGAGCTTTCGACAATTTTTAAAAAAAATTTTTCTTGTGATCCGAGCTTTCGACAATTTTTAAAAAAATTTTTTCTTGTGATCCGAGCTTTCGACAATTTTTAAAAATTTTTTTTCTTGTAATCCGAGCTTTCGACAATTTTTAAAAAAATTTTTTCTTGTGATCCGAGCTTTCGACAATTTTTAAAAATTTTTTTTCTTGTGATCCGAGCTTTCGAAAATTTTTAAAAAATTTTTTTCTTGTGATCCGAACTTTCGACAATTTTTAAAAATTTTTTTTCTTGTGATCCGAGCTTTCGACAATTTTTAAAAAATTTTTTTCTTGTGATCCGAGCTTTCGACAATTTTTCAAAATTTTTTTTCTTGTGATCCGAGCTTTCGACAATTTTTAAAAAAATTTTTTCTTGTGATCCGAGCTTTCGACAATTTTTAAAAAAATTTTTTCTTGTGATCCGAGCTTTCGACAATTTTTAAAAAAAATTTTTCTTGTGATCCGAGCTTTCGACAATTTTTAAAAAAAATTTTTTCTTATGATCCGAGCTTTCGACAATTTTTTAAATTTTTTTTTCTTGTGATCCGAGCTTTCGACAATTTTTAAAAATTTTTTTTCTTGTGATCCGAGCTATCGACAATTTTTAAAAAATTTTTTTCTTGTGATCCGAGCTTTCGACAATTTTTAAAAATTTTTTTTCTTGTGATCCGAGCTTTCGACAATTTTTAAAAAAATTTTTTCTTGTGATCCGAGCTTTCGAAAATTTTTAAAAAATTTTTTTCTTGTGATCCGAGCTTCCGACAATTTTTAAAAATTTTTTTTCTTGTGATCCGAGCTTTCGACAATTTTTAAAAAAATTTTTTCTTGTGATCCGAGCTTTCGACAATTTTTAAAAATTTTTTTTCTTGTGATCCGAGCTTTCGACTATTTTTAAAAAAATTTTTTCTTGTGATCCGAGCTTTCGACAATTTTTAAAAAAATTTTTTCTTGTGATCCGAGCTTTCGACAATTTTTAAAAAAAATTTTTCTTGTGATCCGAGCTTTCGACAATTTTTTAATTTTTTTTTTCTTGTGATCCGAGCTTTCGACAATTTTTAAAAATTTTTTTTCTTGTGATCCGAGCTTTCGACAATTTTTAAAAAAATTTTTTCTTGTGATCCGAGCTTTCGACAATTTTTAGAATTTTTTTTTCTTGTGTTCCGAGCTTTCGACAATTTTTAAAAATTTTTTTTCTTGTGATCCGAGCTTTCGACAATTTTTAAAAATTTTTTTTCTTGTGATCCGAGCTTTCGACAATTTTTATAAATTTTTTTTCTTGTGATCCGAGCTTTCGACAATTTTTAAAAAAAATTTTTCTTGTGATCCGAGCTTTCGACAATTTTAAAAAAAATTTTTCTTGTGATCCGAGCTTTCGACAATTTTTAAAAATTTTTTTTCTTGTGATCCGAGCTTTCGACAATTTTTAAAAAAAAATTTTCTTGTGATCCGAGCTTTCGACAATTTTTAAAAAAAATTTTTCTTGAGATCCGAGCTTTCGACAATTTTTAAAAAATTTTTTTCTTGTGATCCGAGCTTTCGACAATTTTTAAAAAAATTTTTTCTTGTGATCCGAGCTTTCGACAATTTTTAAAAAAATTTTTTCTTGTGATCCGAGCTTTCGACAATTTTTAAAAAAATTTTTTCTTGTGATCCGAGCTTTCGACAATTTTTAAAAAAATTTTTTCTTGTGATCCGAGCTTTCGACAATTTTTTAAAAAAATTTTTCTTGTGATCCGAGCTTTCGACAAGTTTTAAAAATTTTTTTTCTTGTGATCCGAGCTTTCGACAATTTTTAAAATTTTTTTTTCTGGTGATCCGAGCTTTCGACAATTTTTAAAAAATTTTTTTCTTGTGATCGGAGCTTTCGACAATTTTTATAAATTTTTTTTCTTGTGATCCGAGCTTTCGACAATTTTTAAAAAAATTTTTTCTTGTGATCCGAGCTTTCGACAATTTTTAAAAAAATTTTTTCTTGTGATCCGAGCTTTCGACAATTTTTAAAAAAATTTTTTCTTGTGATCCGAGCTTTCGACAATTTTTAAAAAAAATTTTTCTTGTGATCCGAGCTTTCGACAATTTTTAAAAATTTTTTTTCTTGTGATCCGAGCTTTCGACAATTTTTAAAAAAATTTTTTCTTGTGATCCGAGCTTTCGACAATTTTTAAAAATTTGTTTTCTTGTGATCCGAGCTTTCGACAATTTTTATAAATTTTTTTTCTTGTGATCCGAGCTTTCGACAATTTTTAAAAAATTTTTTTCTGGTGATCCGAGCTTTCGACAATTTTTAAAAAAAATTTTTCTTGTGATCCGAGCTTTCGACAATTTTTAAAAAAAATTTTTCTTGTGATCCGAGCTTTCGACAATTTTTTAAAAAATTTTTTCTTGTGATCCGAGCTTTCGACAATTTTTAAAAAATTTTTTTCTTGTAATCTGAGCTTTCGACAATTTTTAAAAATTTTTTTTCTCGTGATCCGAGCTTTCGACAATTTTTAAAAAAATTTTTTCTTTTGATCCGAGCTTTCGACAATTTTTAAAAATTTTTTTTCTTGTAATCCGAGCTTTCGACAATTTTTAAAAAATTTTTTTCTTGTGATCCGAGCTTTCGACAATTTTTTAAAAAATTTTTTCTTGTGATCCGAGCTTTCGACAATTTTTAAAAATTTTTTTTCTTGTGATCCGAGATTTCGACAATATTTAAAAAAAATTTTTCTGGTGATCCGAGCTTTCGACAATTTTTAAAAAAATTTTTTTCTTGTGATCCGAGCTTTCGACAATTTTTATAAATTTTTTTTCTTGTGATCCGAGCTTTCGACAATTTTTAAAAAAATTTTTTCTTGTGATCCGAGCTTTCGACAATTTTTAAAAATTTTTTTTCTTGTGATCCGAGCTTTCGACAATTTTTAAAAAAAATTTTTCTTGTGATCCGAGCTTTCGACAATTTTTAAAAAAAATTTTTCTTGTGATCCGAGCTTTCGACAATTTTTAAAATTTTTTTTTCTTGTGATCTGAGCTTTCGACAATTTTTAAAAATTTTTTTTCTTGTGATCCGAGCTTTCGAAAATTTTTAAAAAATTTTTTTCTTGTGATCCGAACTTTCGACAATTTTTAAAAATTTTTTTTCTTGTGATCCGAGCTTTCGACAATTTTTTAAAAATTTTTTTCTTGTGATCCGAGCTTTCGACAATTTTTAAAATTTTTTTTTCTTGTGATCCGAGCTTTCGACTATTTTTAAAAAAAATTTTTCTTGTGATCCGAGCTTTCGACAATTTTTAAAAAAATTTTTTCTTGTGATCCGAGCTTTCGACAATTTTTAAAAAAAATTTTTCTTGTGATCCGAGCTTTCGACAATTTTTTAAATTTTTTTTTCTTGTGATCCGAGCTTTCGACAATTTTTAAAATTTTTTTTTCTTGTGATCCGAGCTTTCGACAATTTTTAAAAAATTTTTTTCTTGTGATCCGAGCTTTCGACAATTTTTAAAAATTTTTTTTCTTGTGATCCGTGCTTTCGACAATTTTTAAAAAAATTTTTTCTTGTGATCCGAGCTTTCGACAATTTTTAAAAAAATTTTTTCTTGTGATCCGAGCTTTCGACAATTTGTAAAATTTTTTTTCTTGTGATCCGAGCTTTCGACAATTTTTAAAAAAAATTTATCTTGTGATCCGAGCTTTCGACAATTTTTAGAAATTTTTTTTCTTGTGATCCGAGCTTTCGACAATTTTTAAAAAAATTTTTTCTTGTGATCCGAGCTTTCGACAATTTTTAAAAATTTTTTTTCTTGTGATCCGAGCTTTCGACAATTTTTATAAATTTTTTTTCTTGTGATCCGAGCTTTCGACAATTTTTAAAAAAATTATTTCTTGTGATCCGAGCTTTCGACAATTTTTAAAATATTTTTTTTCTTGTGATCCGAGCTTTCGACAATTTTTAAAAAAAATTTTTCTTGTGATCCGAGCTTTTGACAATTTTTAAAAAAAATTTTTCTTGTGATCCGAGCTTTCGACAATTTTTAAAAAATTTTTTTCTTGTGATCCGAGCTTTCGACAATTTTTAAAAATTTTTTTTCTTGTGATCCGAGCTTTCGACAATTTTTAAAAAATTTTTTTCTTGTGATCCGAGCTTTCGACAATCTTTAAAAATTTTTTTTCTTGTGATCCGAGCTTTCGACAATTTTTAAAAACATTTTTTCTTGTGATCCGAGCTTTCGACAATTTTTAAAAAAAATTTTTCTTGTGATCCGAGCTTTCGACAATTTTTAAAAAAAATTTTTCTTGTGATCCGAGCTTTCGACAATTTTTAAAAAAAATTTTTTCTTGTGATCCGAGCTTTCGACAATTTTTAAAATTTTTTTTTCTTGTGATCCGAGCTTTCGACAATTTTTAAAAAAATTTTTTCTTGTGATCCGAGCTTTCGACAATTTTTAAAATTTTTTTTTCTGGTGATCCGAGCTTTCGACAATTTTTAAAAAAAATTTTTCTTGTGATCCGAGCTTTCGACAATTTTTATAAATTTTTTTTTCTTGTGATCCGAACTTTCGACAATTTTTAAAAAAAATTTTTCTTGTGATCCGAGCTTTCGACAATTTTTAAAAAAATTTTTTCTTGTGATCCGAGCTTTCGACAATTTTTAAAAAAATTTTTTCTTGTGATCCGAGCTTTCGACAATTTTTCAAAATTTTTTTTCTTGTGATCCGAGCTTTCGACAATTTTTAAAAAAAATTTTTCTTGTGATCCGAGCTTTCGACAATTTTTAAAAAAATTTTTTCTTGTGATCCGAGCTTTCGACAATTTTTAAAAAAAATTTTTCTTGTGATCCGAGCTTTCGACAATTTTTAAAAAAAATTTTTTCTTATGATCCGAGCTTTCGACAATTTTTTAAATTTTTTTTTCTTGTGATCCGAGCTTTCGACAATTTTTAAAAATTTTTTTTCTTGTGATCCGAGCTATCGACAATTTTTAAAAAATTTTTTTCTTGTGATCCGAGCTTTCGACAATTTTTAAAAATTTTTTTTCTTGTGATCCGAGCTTTCGACAATTTTTAAAAAAATTTTTTCTTGTGATCCGAGCTTTCGAAAATTTTTAAAAAATTTTTTTCTTGTGATCCGAGCTTCCGACAATTTTTAAAAATTTTTTTTCTTGTGATCCGAGCTTTCGACAATTTTTAAAAAAATTTTTTCTTGTGATCCGAGCTTTCGACAATTTTTAAAAATTTTTTTCTTGTGATCCGAGCTTTCGACTATTTTTAAAAAAAATTTTTCTTGTGATCCGAGCTTTCGACAATTTTTAAAAAAATTTTTTCTTGTGATCCGAGCTTTCGACAATTTTTAAAAAAAATTTTTCTTGTGATCCGAGCTTTCGACAATTTTTTAATTTTTTTTTTCTTGTGATCCGAGCTTTCGACAATTTTTAAAAATTTTTTTTCTTGTGATCCGAGCTTTCGACAATTTTTAAAAAAATTTTTTCTTGTGATCCGAGCTTTCGACAATTTTTAGAATTTTTTTTTCTTGTGTTCCGAACTTTCGACAATTTTTAAAAAATTTTTTTCTTGTGATCCGAGCTTTCGACAATTTTTAAAAATTTTTTTTCGTGTGATCCGAGCTTTCGACAATTTTTATAAATTTTTTTTCTTGTGATCCGAGCTTTCGACAATTTTTAAAAAAATTTTTTCTTGTGATCCGAGCTTTCGACAATTTTTAAAAAAAATTTTTCTTGTGATCCGAGCTTTCGACAATTTTTAAAAATTTTTTTTCTTGTGATCCGAGCTTTCGACAATTTTTAAAAAAAATTTTTCTTGTGATCCGAGCTTTCGACAATTTTTAAAAAAATTTTTTTTTGAGATCCGAGCTTTCGACAATTTTTAAAAAATTTTTTTCTTGTGATCCGAGCTTTCGACAATTTTTAAAAAAATTTTTTCTCGTGATCCGAGCTTTCGACAATTTTTAAAAAAATTTTTTCTTTTGATCCGAGCTTTCGACAATTTTTAAAAATTTTTTTTCTTGTGATCCGAGCTTTCGACAATTTTTAAAAAATTTTTTTCTTGTGATCCGAGCTTTCGACAATTTTTTAAAAAATTTTTTCTTGTGATCCGAGCTTTCGACAATTTTTAAAAATTTTTTTTCTTGTGATCCGAGCTTTCGACAATATTTAAAAAAAAATTTTCTGGTGATCCGAGCTTTCGACAATTTTTAAAAAAATTTTTTTCTTGTGATCCGAGCTTTCGACAATTTTTATAAATTTTTTTTCTTGTGATCCGAGCTTTCGACAATTTTTAAAAAAATTTTTTCTTGTGATCCGAGCTTTCGACAATTTTTAAAAAAATTTTTTCTTGTGATCCGAGCTTTCGACAATTTTTAAAAAAATTTTTTCTTGTGATCCGAGCTTTCGACAATTTTTAAAAAAAATTTTTCTTGTGATCCGAGCTTTCGACAATTTTTAAAAAAATTTTTTCTTGTGATCCGAGCTTTCGAAAATTTTTAAAAAATTTTTTTCTTGTGATCCGAGCTTCCGACAATTTTTAAAAATTTTTTTTCTTGTGATCCGAGCTTTCGACAATTTTTAAAAAAATTTTTTCTTGTGATCCGAGCTTTCGACAATTTTTAAAAATTTTTTCTTGTGATCCGAGCTTTCGACAATTTTTAAAAAAATTTTTTCTTGTGATCCGAGCTTTCGACAATTTTTAAAAATTTTTTTTCTTGTGATCCGAGCTTTCGACAATTTTTAAAAAAAATTTATCTTGTGATCCGAGCTTTCGACAATTTTTAGAAATTTTTTTTCTTGTGTTCCGAGCTTTCGACAATTTTTAAAAAAATTTTTTCTTGTGATCCGAGCTTTCGACAATTTTTAAAAATTTTTTTTCTTGTGATCCGAGCTTTCGACAATTTTTATAAATTTTTTTTCTTGTGATCCGAGCTTTCGACAATTTTTAAAAAAATTATTTCTTGTGATCCGAGCTTTCGACAATTTTTATAATATTTTTTTTCTTGTGATCCGAGCTTTCGACAATTTTTATAATATTTTTTTTCTTGTGATCCGAGCTTTCGACAATTTTTAAAAAAAATTTTTCTTGTGATCCGAGCTTTCGACAATTTTTAAAAAAAATTTTTCTTGTGATCCGAGCTTTCGACAATTTTTAAAAAATTTTTTTCTTGTGATCCGAGCTTTCGACAATTTTTAAAAATTTTTTTTCTTGTGATCCGAGCTTTCGACAATTTTTAAAAAAATTTTTTCTTGTGATCCGAGCTTTCGACAATCTTTAAAAATTTTTTTTCTTGTGATCCGAGCTTTCGACAATTTTTAAAAAAATTTTTTCTTGTGATCCGAGCTTTCGACAATTTTTAAAAAATTTTTTTCTTGTGATCCGAGCTTTCGACAATTTTTAAAAAAAATTTTTCTTGTGATCCGAGCTTTCGACAATTTTTAAAAAAAATTTTTTCTTGTGATCCGAGCTTTCGACAATTTTTTAAATTTTTTTTTCTTGTGATCCGAGCTTTCGACAATTTTTAAAAAATTTTTTTCTTGTGATCCGAGCTTTCGACAATTTTTAAAATTTTTTTTTCTGGTGATCCGAGCTTTCGACAATTTTTAAAAAAAATTTTTCTTGTGATCCGAGCTTTCGACAATTTTTATAAATTTTTTTTTCTTGTGATCCGAACTTTCGACAATTTTTAAAAAAATTTTTTCTTGTGATCCGAGCTTTCGACAATTTTTAGAAAAATTTTTTCTTGTGATCCGAGCTTTCGACAATTTTTAAAAATTTTTTTTCTTGTGATCCGAGCTTTCGACAATTTTTAAAAAAAATTTTTCTTGTGATCCGAGGATTCGACAATTTTTAAAAAAATTTTTTCTTGTGATCCGAGCTTTCGACAATTTTTAAAAAAAATTTTTCTTGTGATCCGAGCTTTCGACAATTTTTAAAAAAATTTTTTCTTGTGATCCGAGCTTTCGACAATTTTTAAAAATTTTTTTTCTTGTAATCCGAGCTTTCGACAATTTTTAAAAAAATTTTTTCTTGTGATCCGAGCTTTCGACAATTTTTAAAAATTTTTTTTCTTGTGATCCGAGCTTTCGAAAATTTTTAAAAAATTTTTTTCTTGTGATCCGAACTTTCGACAATTTTAAAAAATTTTTTTTCTTGTGATCCGAGCTTTCGACAATTTTTAAAAAAATTTTTTCTTGTGATCCGAGCTTTCGACAATTTTTCAAAATTTTTTTTCTTGTGATCCGAGCTTTCGACAATTTTTAAAAAAATTTTTTCTTGTGATCCGAGCTTTCGACAATTTTTAAAAAAATTTTTTCTTGTCATCCGAGCTTTCGACAATTTTTAAAAAAAAATTTTCTTGTGATCCGAGCTTTCGACAATTTTTAAAAAAAATTTTTTCTTATGATCCGAGCTTTCGACAATTTTTTAAATTTTTTTTTCTTGTGATCCGAGCTTTCGACAATTTTTAAAAATTTTTTTTCTTGTGATCCGAGCTATCGACAATTTTTAAAAAATTTTTTTCTTGTGATCCGAGCTTTCGACAATTTTTAAAAATTTTTTTTCTTGTGATCCGAGCTTTCGACAATTTTTAAAAAAATTTTTTCTTGTGATCCGAGCTTTCGAAAATTTTTAAAAAATTTTTTTCTTGTGATCCGAGCTTTCGACAATTTTTAAAAATTTTTTTTCTTGTGATCCGAGCTTTCGACAATTCTTAAAAAAATTTTTTCTTGTGATCCGAGCTTTCGACAATTTTTAAAAAATTTTTTTCTTGTGATCCGAGCTTTCGACTATTTTTAAAAAAAAATTTTCTTGTGATCCGAGCTTTCGACAATTTTTAAAAAAATTTTTTCTTGTGATCCGAGCTTTCGACAATTTTTAAAAAAAAATTTTCTTGTGATCCGAGCTTTCGACAATTTTTTAATTTTTTTTTTCTTGTGATCCGAGCTTTCGACAATTTTTAAAAATTTTTTTTCTTGTGATCCGAGCTTTCGACAATTTTTAAAAAAATTTTTTCTTGTGATCCGAGCTTTCGACAATTTTTAGAATTTTTTTTTCTTGTGTTCCGAGCTTTCGACAATTTTTAAAAAATTTTTTTCTTGTGATCCGAGCTTTCGACAATTTTTAAAAATTTTTTTTCTTGTGATCCGAGCTTTCGACAATTTTTATAAATTTTTTTTCTTGTGATCCGAGCTTTCGACAATTTTTAAAAAAATTTTTTCTTGTGATCCGAGCTTTCGACAATTTTTAAAAAAAATTTTTCTTGTGATCCGAGCTTTCGACAATTTTTAAAAATTTTTTTTCTTGTGATCCGAGCTTTCGACAATTTTTAAAAAAAATTTTTCTTGTGATCCGAGCTTTCGACAATTTTTAAAAAAATTTTTTCTTGTGATCCGAGCTTTCGACAATTTTTTAATTTTTTTTTCTTGTGATCCGAGCTTTCGACAATTTTTAAAAATTTTTTTTCTTGTGATCCGAGCTTTCGACAATTTTTAAAAAAATTTTTTCTTGTGATCCGAGCTTTCGACAATTTTTAAAAAAATTTTTCTTGTGATCCGAGCTTTCGACAATTTTTAAAAAAATTTTTTTCTTGTGATCCGAGCTTTCGACAATTTTTTAAAAAAATTTTTCTTGTGATCCGAGCTTTCGACAAGTTTTAAAAATTTTTTTTCTTGTGATCCGAGTTTTCGACAATTTTTAAAATTTTTTTTTCTGGTGATCCGAGCTTTCGACAATTTTTAAAAAATTTTTTTCTTGTGATCCGAGCTTTCGACAATTTTTATAAATTTTTTTTCTTGTGATCCGAGCTTTCGACAATTTTTAAAAAAATTTTTTCTTGTGATCCGAGCTTTCGACAATTTTTAAAAAAATTTTTTCTTGTGATCCGAGCTTTCGACAATTTTTAAAAAAAATTTTTCTTGTGATCCGAGCTTTCGACAATTTTTAAAAAAAATTTTTCTTGTGATCCGAGCTTTCGACAATTTTTAAAAATTTTTTTTCTTGTGATCCGAGCTTTCGACAATTTTTAAAAAAATTTTTTCTTGTGATCCGAGCTTTCGACAATTTTTAAAAATTTTTTTTCTTGTGATCCGAGCTTTCGACAATTTTTATAAATTTTTTTTCTTGTGATCCGAGCTTTCGACAATTTTTAAAAAAATTTTTTCTTGTGATCCGAGCTTTCGACAATTTTTAAAAAAAATTTTTCTTGTGATCCGAGCTTTCGACAATTTTTAAAAAAAATTTTTCTTGTGATCCGAGCTTTCGACAATTTTTTAAAAAATTTTTTCTTGTGATCCGAGCTTTCGACAATTTTTAAAAAATTTTTTTCTTGTAATCCGAGCTTTCGACAATTTTTAAAAATTTTTTTTCTCGTGATCCGAGCTTTCGACAATTTTTAAAAAAATTTTTTCTTTTGATCCGAGCTTTCGACAATTTTTAAAAATTTTTTTTCTTGTAATCCGAGCTTTCGACAATTTTTAAAAAATTTTTTTCTTGTGATCCGAGCTTTCGACAATTTTTTAAAAAATTTTTTCTTGTGATCCGAGCTTTCGACAATTTTTAAAAATTTTTTTTCTTGTGATCCGAGCTTTCGACAATATTTAAAAAAATTTTTTCTGGTGATCCGAGCTTTCGACAATTTTTAAAAAAATTTTTTTCTTGTGATCCGAGCTTTCGACAATTTTTATAAATTTTTTTTCTTGTGATCCGAGCTTTCGACAATTTTTAAAAAAATTTTTTCTTGTGATCCGAGCTTTCGACAATTTTTAAAAATTTTTTTTCTTGTGATCCGAGCTTTCGACAATTTTTAAAAAAAATTTTTCTTGTGATCCGAGCTTTCGACAATTTTTAAAAAAAATTTTTCTTGTAATCCGAGCTTTCGACAATTTTTTTAAAAAATTTTTTCTTGTGATCCGAGGTTTCGACAATTTTTTAAATTTTTTTTTCTTGTGATCCGAGCTTTCGACAATTTTTAAAAATGTTTTTTCTTGTGATCCGAGCTTTCGACAATTTTTAAAAAATTTTTTTCTGGTGATCCGAGCTTTCGACAATTTTTAAAAAATTTTTTCCTTGTGATCCGAGTTTTCGACAATTTTTAAAAAATTTTTTTCTTGTGATCCGAGCTTTCGACAATTTTTAAAAAAATTTTTTCTTGTGATCCGAGCTTTCGACAATTTTTAAAAAAATTTTTTCTTGTGATCCGAGCTTTCGACAATTTTTAAAAATTTTTTTTCTTGTGATCCGAGCTTTCGACAATTTTTAAAAAAATTTTTTCTTGTGATCCGAGCTTTCGACAATTTTTAAAAATTTTTTTTCTTGTCATCCGAGGTTTCGACAATTTTTAAAAAATTTTTTTCTTGTGATCCGAGCTTTCGACAATTTTTTAAAAAATTTTTTCTTGTGATCCGAGCTTTCGACAATTTTTAAAAATTTTTTTTCTTGTGATCCGAGCTTTCGACAATTTTTAAAAAAATTTTTTCTGGAGATCCGAGCTTTCGACAATTTTTAAAAAATTTTTTCTTGTGATCCGAGCTTTCGACAATTTTTAAAAAATTTTTTTCTTGTGATCCGAGCTTTCGACAATCTTTAAAAATTTTTTTTCTTGTGATCCGAGCTTTCGACAATTTTTAAAAAAATTTTTTCTTGTGATCCGAGCTTTCGACAATTTTTAAAAAAATTTTTTCTTGCGATCCGAGCTTTCGACAATTTTTAAAAAAAATTTTTCTTGTGATCCGAGCTTTCGACAATTTTTAAAAAAAAATTTTTCTTGTGATCCGAGCTTTCGACAATTTTTTAAATTTTTTTTTCTTGTGATCCGAGCTTTCGACAATTTTTAAAAAATTTTTTTCTTGTGATCCGAGCTTTCGACCATTTTTAAAATTTTTTTTTCTGGTGATCCGAGCTTTCGACAATTTTTAAAAAAAATTTTTCTTGTGATCCGAGCTTTCGACAATTTTTAAAAATTTTTTTTCTTGTGATCCGAGCTTTCGACAATTTTTAAAAAAAATTTTTCTTGTGATCCGAGCTTTCGACAATTTTTAAAAAAATTTTTTCTTGTGATCCGAGCTTTCGACAATTTTTTAAAAAATTTTTTCTTGTGATCCGATCTTTCGACAATTTTTAAAATTTTTTTTTCTTGTGATCCGAGCTTTCGACAATTTTTAAAAAATTTTTTTCTTGTGATCCGAGCTTTCGACAATTTTTAAAATTTTTTTTTCTTGTGATCCGAGCTTTCGAAAATTTTTAAAAAATTTTTTTCTTGTGATCCGAGCTTTCGACAATTTTTAAAAAATTTTTTTCTTGTGATCCGAGCTTTCGACAATTTTTAAAAAATTTTTTTCTTGTGATCCGAGCTTTCGACAATTTTTAAAAAATTTTTTTCTTGTGATCCGAGCTTTCGACAATTTTTAAAAATTTTTTTTCTTGTGATCCGAGCTTTCGACAATTTTTAAAAAAATTTTTTCTTGTGATCCGAGCTTTCGACAATTTTTAAAAATTTTTTTTCTTGTCATCCGAGGTTTCGACAATTTTTAAAAAATTGTTTTCTTGTGATCCGAGCTTTCGACAATTTTTTAAAAAATTTTTTCTTGTGATCCGAGTTTTCGACAATTTTTAAAAATTTTTTTTCTTGTGATCCGAGCTTTCGACAATTTTTAAAAAATTTTTTTCTGGAGATCCGAGCTTTCGACAATTTTTAAAAAATTTTTTCTTGTGATCCGAGCTTTCGACAATTTTTAAAAAATTTTTTTCTTGTGATCCGAGCTTTCGACAATCTTTAAAAATTTTTTTTCTTGTGATCCGAGCTTTCGACAATTTTTAAAAAAATTTTTTCTTGTGATCCGAGCTTTCGACAATTTTTAAAAAAATTTTTTCTTGTGATCCGAGCTTTCGACAATTTTTAAAAAAAAATTTTCTTGTGATCCGAGCTTTCGACAATTTTTAAAAAAAATTTTTTCTTGTGATCCGAGCTTTCGACAATTTTTTAAATTTTTTTTTCTTGTGATCCGAGCTTTCGACAATTTTTAAAAAATTTTTTTCTTGTGATCCGAGCTTTCGACAATTTTTAAAATTTTTTTTTCTGGTGATCCGAGCTTTCGACAATTTTTAAAAAAAATTTTTCTTGTGATCCGAGCTTTCGACAATTTTTATAAATTTTTTTTTCTTGTGATCCGAACTTTCGACAATTTTTAAAAAAATTTTTTCTTGTGATCCGAGCTTTCGACAATTTTTAAAAAAATTTTTTCTTGTGATCCGAGCTTTCGACAATTTTTAAAAATTTTTTTTCTTGTGATCCGAGCTTTCGACAATTTTTAAAAAAAATTTTTCTTGTGATCCGAGCTTTCGACAATTTTTAAAAAAATTTTTTCTTGTGATCCGAGCTTTCGACAATTTTTTAAAAAATTTTTTCTTGTGATCCGAGCTTTCGACAATTTTTTAAATTTTTTTTTCTTGTGATCCGAGCTTTCGACAATTTTTAAAAAATTTTTTTCTTGTGATCCGAGCTTTCGACAATTTTTAAAATTTTTTTTTCTTGTGATCCGAGCTTTCGAAAATTTTTAAAAAATTTTTTTCTTGTGATCCGAGCTTTCGACAATTTTTAAAAAATTTTTTTCTTGTGATCCGAGCTTTCGACAATTTTTAAAAAGTTTTTTTCTTGTGATCCGAGCTTTCGACAATTTTTAAAAATTTTTTTTCTTGTGATCCGAGCTTTCGACAATTTTTAAAAAAATTTTTTCTTGTGATCCGAGCTTTCGACAATTTTTAAAAAAATTTTTTCTTGTGATCCGAGCTTTCGACAATTTTTAAAAAAAATTTTTCTTGTGATCCGAGCTTTCGACAATTTTTAAAAAAATTTTTTCTTGTGATCCGAGCTTTCGACAATTTTTAAAAAATTTTTTTCTTGTAATCCGAGCTTTCGACAATTTTTAAAAAAATTTTTTCTTGTGATCCGAGCTTTCGACAATTTTTAAAAATTTTTTTTCTTGTGATCCGAGCTTTCGAAAATTTTTAAAAAATTTTTTTCTTGTGATCCGAACTTTCGACAATTTTTAAAAAATTTTTTTCTTGTGATCCGAGCTTTCGACAATTTTTAAAAAATTTTTTTCTTGTGATCCGAGCTTTCGACAATTTTTCAAAATTTTTTTTCTTGTGATCCGAGCTTTCGACAATTTTTAAAAAAATTTTTTCTTGTGATCCGAGCTTTCGACAATTTTTAAAAAAATTTTTTCTTGTGATCCGAGCTTTCGACAATTTTTAAAAAAAATTTTTCTTGTGATCCGAGCTTTCGACAATTTTTAAAAAAAATTTTTTCTTATGATCCGAGCTTTCGACAATTTTTTAATTTTTTTTTTCTTGTGATCCGAGCTTTCGACAATTTTAAAAAATTTTTTTCTTGTGATCCGAGCTATCGACAATTTTTAAAAATTTTTTTTCTTGTGATCCGAGCTTTCGACAATTTTTAAAATTTTTTTTTCTTGTGATCCGAGCTTTCGACAATTTTTAAAAAAATTTTTTCTTGTGATCCGAGCTTTCGAAAATTTTTAAAAAATTTTTTTCTTGTGATCCGAGCTTTCGACAATTTTTAAAAATTTTTTTTCTTGTGATCCGAGCTTTCGACAATTTTTAAAAAAAATTTTTCTTGTGATCCGAGCTTTCGACAATTTTTAAAAATTTTTTTTCTTGTGATCCGAGCTTTCGACTATTTTTAAAAAAATTTTTTCTTGTGATCCGAGCTTTCGACAATTTTTAAAAAAATTTTTTCTTGTGATCCGAGCTTTCGACAATTTTTAAAAAAAAATTTTCTTGTGATCCGAGCTTTCGACAATTTTTTAATTTTTTTTTTCTTGTGATCCGAGCTTTCGACAATTTTTAAAAATTTTTTTTCTTGTGATCCGAGCTTTCGACAATTTTTAAAAAAATTTTTTCTTGTGATCCGAGCTTTCGACAATTTTTAGAATTTTTTTTTCTTGTGTTCCGAGCTTTCGACAATTTTTAAAAAATTTTTTTCTTGTGATCCGAGCTTTCGACAATTTTTAAAAATTTTTTTTCTTGTGATCCGAGCTTTCGACAATTTTTATAAATTTTTTTTCTTGTGATCCGAGCTTTCGACAATTTTTAAAAAAATTTTTTCTTGTGATCCGAGCTTTCGACAATTTTTAAAAAAAATTTTTCTTGTGATCTGAGCTTTCGACAATTTTTAAAATTTTTTTTTCTTGTGATCCGAGCTTTCGACAATTATTAAAAAAAATTTTTCTTGTGATCCGAGCTTTCGACAATTTTTAAAAAAAAATTTTCTTGAGATCCGAGCTTTCGACAATTTTTAAAAAATTTTTTTCTTGTGATCCGAGCTTTCGACAATTTTTAAAAAAATTTTTTCTTGTGATCCGAGCTTTCGACAATTTTTAAAAAAATTTTTTCTTGTGATCCGAGCTTTCGACAATTTTTAAAAAAATTTTTTCTTGTGATCCGAGCTTTCGACAATTTTTAAAAAAATTTTTTCTTGTGATCCGAGCTTTCGACAATTTTTTAAAAAAATTTTTCTTGTGATCCGAGCTTTCGACAAGTTTTAAAAATTTTTTTTCTTGTGATCCGAGCTTTCGACAATTTTTAAAATTTTTTTTTCTGGTGATCCGAGCTTTCGACAATTTTTAAAAAATTTTTTTCTTGTGATCCGAGCTTTCGACAATTTTTATAAATTTTTTTTCTTGTGATCCGAGCTTTCGACAATTTTTAAAAAAATTTTTTCTTGTGATCCGAGCTTTCGACAATTTTTAAAAAAATTTTTTCTTGTGATCCGAGCTTTCGACAATTTTTAAAAAAATTTTTTCTTGTGATCCGAGCTTTCGACAATTTTTAAAAAAATTTTTTCTTGTGATCCGAGCTTTCGACAATTTTTATAAATTTTTTTTCTTGTGATCCGAGCTTTCGACAATTTTTAAAAAAATTTTTTCTTGTGATCCGAGCTTTCGACAATTTTTAAAAAAAATTTTTCTTGTGATCCGAGCTTTCGACAATTTTTAAAAAAAATTTTTCTTGTGATCCGAGCTTTCGACAATTTTTTAAAAAATTTTTTCTTGTGATCCGAGCTTTCGACAATTTTTAAAAAATTTTTTTCTTGTAATCCGAGCTTTCGACAATTTTTAAAAAATTTTTTTCTCGTGATCCGAGCTTTCGACAATTTTTAAAAAAATTTTTTCTTTTGATCCGAGCTTTCGACAATTTTTAAAAATTTTTTTTCTTGTAATCCGAGCTTTCGACAATTTTTAAAAAAATTTTTTCTTGTGATCCGAGCTTTCGACAATTTTTTAAAAAACTTTTTCTTGTGATCCGAGCTTTCGACAATTTTTAAAAATTTTTTTTCTTGTGATCCGAGCTTTCGACAATATTTAAAAAAATTTTTTCTGGTGATCCGAGCTTTCGACAATTTATAAAAAAATTTTTTTCTTGTGATCCGAGCTTTCGACAATTTTTATAAATTTTTTTTCTTGTGATCCGAGCTTTCGACAATTTTTAAAAAAATTTTTTCTTGTGATCCGAGCTTTCGACAATTTTTAAAAATTTTTTTTATTGTGATCCGAGCTTTCGACAATTTTTAAAAAAAATTTTTCTTGTGATCCGAGCTTTCGACAATTTTTAAAAAAAATTTTTCTTGTGATCCGAGCTTTCGACAATTTTTTTAAAAAATTTTTTCTTGTGATCCGAGGTTTCGACAATTTTTTAAATTTTTTTTTCTTGTGATCCGAGCTTTCGACAATTTTTAAAAATGTTTTTTCTTGTGATCCGAGCTTTCGACAATTTTTAAAAAATTTTTTTCTGGTGATCCGAGCTTTCGACAATTTTTTAAAAAATTTTTTCTTGTGATCCGAGCTTTCGACAATTTTTAAAAATTTTTTTTCTTGTGATCCGAGCTTTCGACAATATTTAAAAAAATTTTTTCTGGTGATCCGAGCTTTCGACAATTTTTAAAAAAATTTTTTTCTTGTGATCCGAGCTTTCGACAATTTTTATAAATTTTTTTTCTTGTGATCCGAGCTTTCGACAATTTTTAAAAAAATTTTTTCTTGTGATCCGAGCTTTCGACAATTTTTAAAAATTTTTTTTCTTGTGATCCGAGCTTTCGACAATTTTTAAAAAAAATTTTTCTTGTGATCCGAGCTTTCGACAATTTTTAAAAAAAATTTTTCTTGTGATCCGAGCTTTCGACAATTTTTTTAAAAAATTTTTTCTTGTGATCCGAGGTTTCGACAATTTTTTAAATTTTTTTTTCTTGTGATCCGAGCTTTCGACAATTTTTAAAAATGTTTTTTCTTGTGATCCGAGCTTTCGACAATTTTTAAAAAATTTTTTTCTGGTGATCCGAGCTTTCGACAATTTTTAAAAAATTTTTTTCTTGTGATCCGAGCTTTCGACAATTTTTATAAAATTTTTTTCTTGTGATCCGAGCTTTCGACAATTTTTAAAAAAATTTTTTCTGGTGATCCGAGCTTTCGACAATTTTTAAAAAATTTTTTCTTGTGATCCGAGCTTTCGACAATTTTTAAAAAAATTTTTTCTTGTGATCCGAGCTTTCGACAATTTTTAAAAAAATTTTTTCTTGTGATCCGAGCTTTCGACAATTTTTAAAAAAAATTTTTCTTGTGATCCGAGCTTTCGACAATTTTTAAAAAATTTTTTTCTTGTGATCCGAGCTTTCGACAATTTTTAAAAAAAATTTTTCTTGTGATCCGAGCTTTCGACAATTTTTAAAAAAAATTTTTCTTGTGATCCGAGCTTTCGACAATTTTTAAAAAAAATTTTTCTTGTGATCCGAGCTTTCGACAATTTTTAAAAAAATTTTTTCTTGTGATGCGAGCTGTGGACAATTTTTTAAAAAATTTTTTATTGTGATCCGAGCTTTCGACAATTTTTAAAAATTTTTTTTCTTGTGATCCGAACTTTCGACAATTTTTAAAAAATTTTTTTCTGGTGATCCGAGCTTTCGACAATTTTTAAAAATTTTTTTTCTTGTGATCCGAGCTTTCGACAATTTTTAAAAAAATTTTTTCTTGTGATCCGAGCTTTCGACAATTTTTAAAAAAATTTTTTCTTGTGATCCGAGCTTTCGACAATTTTTAAAAATTTTTTTTCTTGTGACCCGAGCTTTCGACATTTTTTAAAAAAAATTTTTCTTGTGATCCGAGCTTTCGACAATTTTAAAAAAAAAATTTTCTTGTGATCCGAGCTTTCGACAATTTTTTAAAAAATTTTTTCTTGTTACCCGAGCTTTCGACAATTTTTAAAAATTTTTTTTCTTGTAATCCGAGCTTTCGACAATTTTTAAAAAATTTTTTTCTTGTGATCCGAGCTTTCGACAATATTTATAAATTTTTTTCTTGTGATCCGAGCTTTCGACAATTTTTAAAAAAATTTTTTCTTGTGATCCGATCTTTCGACAATTTTTAAAAAAAATTTTTCTTGTGATCCGAGCTTTCGACAATTTTTAAAAATTTTTTTTCTTGTGATCCGAGCTTTCGACAATTTTTAAAAAAAATTTTTCTTGTGATCCGAGCTTTCGACAATTTTTAAAAAAAATTTTTCTTGTGATCCGAGCTTTCGACAATTTTTAAAATAAATTTTTTCTTGTGATCCGAGCTTTCGACCATTTTTAAAATTTTTTTTTTCTTGTGATCCGAGCTTTCGACAATTTTTAAAAATTTTTTTTCTTGTGATCCGAGCTTTCGACAATTTTTAAAATTTTTTTTTCTTGTGATCCGAGCTTTCGAAAATTTTTAAAATTTTTTTTTCTTGTGATCCGAGCTTTCGACAATTTTTAAAAATTTTTTTTCTTGTGATCCGAGCTTTCGACAATTTTTAAAAAATTTTTTCCTTGTGATCCGAGTTTTCGACAATTTTTAAAAATTTTTTTTCTTGTGATCCGAGCTTTCGACAATTTTTAAAAAAATTTTTTCTTGTGATCCGAGCTTTCGACAATTTTTAAAAAAAATTTTTTCTTGTGATCCGAGCTTTCGACAATTTTTAAAAATTTTTTTTCTTGTGATCCGAGCTTTCGACAATTTTTAAAAAAATTTTTTCTTGTGATCCGAGCTTTCGACAATTTTTAAAAATTTTTTTTCTTGTCATCCGAGCTTTCGACAATTTTTAAAAAAATTTTTTCTTGTGATCCGAGCTTTCGACAATTTTTTAAAAAATTTTTTCTTGTGATCCGAGCTTTCGACAATTTTTAAAAAAAATTTTTCTTGTGATCCGAGCTTTCGACAATTTTTAAAAAATTTTTTTCTGGTGATCCGAGCTTTCGACAATTTTTAAAAAATTTTTTTCTTGTGATCCGAGCTTTCGACAATTTTTATAAATTTTTTTTCTTGTGATCCGAGCTTTCGACAATTTTTAAAAAATTTTTTTCTTGTGATCCGAGCTTTCGACAATTTTTAAAAAATTTTTTTCTTGTGATCCGAGCTTTCGACAATTTTTAAAATTTTTTTTTCTTGTGATCCGAGCTTTCGAAAATTTTTAAAAAATTTTTTTCTTGTGATCCGAGCTTTCGACAATTTTTAAAAAATTTTTTTCTTGTGATCCGAGCTTTCGACAATTTTTAAAAAGTTTTTTTCTTGTGATCCGAGCTTTCGACAATTTTTAAAAATTTTTTTTCTTGTGATCCGAGCTTTCGACAATTTTTAAAAAAATTTTTTCTTGTGATCCGAGCTTTCGACAATTTTTAAAAAAATTTTTTCTTGTGATCCGAGCTTTCGACAATTTTTAAAAAAAATTTTTCTTGTGATCCGAGCTTTCGACAATTTTTAAAAAAATTTTTTCTTGTGATCCGAGCTTTCGACAATTTTTAAAAATTTTTTTTCTTGTAATCCGAGCTTTCGACAATTTTTAAAAAAATTTTTTCTTGTGATCCGAGCTTTCGACAATTTTTAAAAATTTTTTTTCTTGTGATCCGAGCTTTCGAAAATTTTTAAAAAATTTTTTTCTTGTGATCCGAACTTTCGACAATTTTTAAAAAATTTTTTTCTTGTGATCCGAGCTTTCGACAATTTTTAAAAAATTTTTTTCTTGTGATCCGAGCTTTCGATAATTTTTCAAAATTTTTTTTCTTGTGATCCGAGCTGTCGACAATTTTTAAAAAAATTTTTTCTTGTGATCCGAGCTTTCGACAATTTTTAAAAAAATTTTTTCTTGTGATCCGAGCTTTCGACAATTTTTAAAAAAAATTTTTCTTGTGATCCGAGCTTTCGACAATTTTTAAAAAAAATTTTTTCTTATGATCCGAGCTTTCGACAATTTTTTAAATTTTTTTTTCTTGTGATCCGAGCTTTCGACAATTTTAAAAAATTTTTTTCTTGTGATCCGAGCTATCGACAATTTTTAAAAAATTTTTTTCTTGTGATCCGAGCTTTCGACAATTTTTAAAAATTTTTTTTCTTGTGATCCGAGCTTTCGACAATTTTTAAAAAAATTTTTTCTTGTGATCCGAGCTTTCGAAAATTTTTAAAAAATTTTTTTCTTGTGATCCGAGCTTTCGACAATTTTTAAAAATTTTTTTTCTTGTGATCCGAGCTTTCGACAATTTTTAAAAAAATTTTTTCTTGTGATCCGAGCTTTCGACAATTTTTAAAATTTTTTTTTCTTGTGATCCGAGCTTTCGACTATTTTTAAAAAAATTTTTTCTTGTGATCCGAGCTTTCGACAATTTTTAAAAAAATTTTTTCTTGTGATCCGAGCTTTCGACAATTTTTAAAAAAAATTTTTCTTGTGATCCGAGCTTTCGACAATTTTTTAATTTTTTTTTTCTTGTGATCCGAGCTTTCGACAATTTTTAAAAATTTTTTTTCTTGTGATCCGAGCTTTCGACAATTTTTAAAAAAATTTTTTCTTGTGATCCGAGCTTTCGACAATTTTTAGAATTTTTTTTTCTTGTGTTCCGAGCTTTCGACAATTTTTAAAAAATTTTTTTCTTGTGATCCGAGCTTTCGACAATTTTTAAAAATTTTTTTTCTTGTGATCCGAGCTTTCGACAATTTTTATAAATTTTTTTTCTTGTGATCCGAGCTTTCGACAATTTTTAAAAAAATTTTTTCTTGTGATCCGAGCTTTCGACAATTTTTAAAAAAAATTTTTCTTGTGATCTGAGCTTTCGACAATTTTTAAAATTTTTTTTTCTTGTGATCCGAGCTTTCGACAATTATTAAAAAAAATTTTTCTTGTGATCCGAGCTTTCGACAATTTTTAAAAAAAATTTTTCTTGAGATCCGAGCTTTCGACAATTTTTAAAAAATTTTTTTCTTGTGATCCGAGCTTTCGACAATTTTTAAAAAAATTTTTTCTTGTGATCCGAGCTTTCGACAATTTTTAAAAAAATTTTTTCTTGTGATCCGAGCTTTCGACAATTTTTAAAAAAATTTTTTCTTGTGATCCGAGCTTTCGACAATTTTTAAAAAAATTTTTTCTTGTGATCCGAGCTTTCGACAATTTTTTAAAAAAATTTTTCTTGTGATCCGAGCTTTCGACAAGTTTTAAAAATTTTTTTTCTTGTGATCCGAGCTTTCGACAATTTTTAAAAATTTTTTTTCTGGTGATCCGAGCTTTCGACAATTTTTAAAAAATTTTTTTCTTGTGATCCGAGCTTTCGACAATTTTTATAAATTTTTTTTCTTGTGATCCGAGCTTTCGACAATTTTTAAAAAAATTTTTTCTTGTGATCCGAGCTTTCGACAATTTTTAAAAAAATTTTTTCTTGTGATCCGAGCTTTCGACAATTTTTAAAAAAATTTTTTCTTGTGATCCGAGCTTTCGACAATTTTTAAAAAAAATTTTTCTTGTGATCCGAGCTTTCGACAATTTTTAAAAATTTTTTTTCTTGTGATCCGAGCTTTCGACAATTTTTAAAAAAATTTTTTCTTGTGATCCGAGCTTTCGACAATTTTTAAAAATTTTTTTTCTTGTGATCCGAGCTTTCGACAATTTTTATAAATTTTTTTTCTTGTGATCCGAGCTTTCGACAATTTTTAAAAAAATTTTTTCTTGTGATCCGAGCTTTCGACAATTTTTAAAAAAAATTTTTCTTGTGATCCGAGCTTTCGACAATTTTTAAAAAAAATTTTTCTTGTGATCCGAGCTTTCGACAATTTTTTAAAAAATTTTTTCTTGTGATCCGAGCTTTCGACAATTTTTAAAAAATTTTTTTCTTGTAATCCGAGCTTTCGACAATTTTTAAAAAATTTTTTTCTCGTGATCCGAGCTTTCGACAATTTTTAAAAAAATTTTTTCTTTTGATCCGAGCTTTCGACAATTTTTAAAAATTTTTTTTCTTGTAATCCGAGCTTTCGACAATTTTTAAAAAATTTTTTTCTTGTGATCCGAGCTTTCGACAATTTTTTAAAAAACTTTTTCTTGTGATCCGAGCTTTCGACAATTTTTAAAAATTTTTTTTCTTGTGATCCGAGCTTTCGACAATATTTAAAAAAATTTTTTCTGGTGATCCGAGCTTTCGACAATTTTTAAAAAAATTTTTTTCTTGTGATCCGAGCTTTCGACAATTTTTATAAATTTTTTTTCTTGTGATCCGAGCTTTCGACAATTTTTAAAAAAATTTTTTCTTGTGATCCGAGCTTTCGACAATTTTTAAAAATTTTTTTTCTTGTGATCCGAGCTTTCAACAATTTTTAAAAAAAATTTTTCTTGTGATCCGAGCTTTCGACAATTTTTAAAAAAAAATTTTCTTGTGATCCGAGCTTTCGACAATTTTTTTAAAAAATTTTTTCTTGTGATCCGAGGTTTCGACAATTTTTTAAATTTTTTTTTCTTGTGATCCGAGCTTTCGACAATTTTTAAAAATGTTTTTTCTTGTGATCCGAGCTTTCGACAATTTTTAAAAAATTTTTTTCTGGTGATCCGAGCTTTCGACAATTTTTAAAAAATTTTTTTCTTGTGATCCGAGCTTTCGACAATTTTTATAAAATTTTTTTCTTGTGATCCGAGCTTTCGACAATTTTTAAAAAAATTTTTTCTGGTGATCCGAGCTTTCGACAATTTTTAAAAATTTTTTTCTTGTGATCCGAGCTTTCGACAATTTTTTAAAAAATTTTTTCTTGTGATCCGAGCTTTCGACAATTTTTAAAAATTTTTTTTCTTGTGATCCGAGCTTTCGACAATATTTAAAAAAATTTTTTCTGGTGATCCGAGCTTTCGACAATTTTTAAAAAAATTTTTTTCTTGTGATCCGAACTTTCGACAATTTTTATAAATTTTTTTTCTTGTGATCCGAGCTTTCGACAATTTTTAAAAAAAATTTTTCTTGTGATCCGAGCTTTCGACAATTTTTAAAAATTTTTTTTCTTGTGATCCGAGCTTTCGACAATTTTTAAAAAAAATTTTTCTTGTGATCCGAGCTTTCGACAATTTTTAAAAAAAATTTTTCTTGTGATCCGAGCTTTCGACAATTTTTTTAAAAAATTTTTTCTTGTGATCCGAGGTTTCGACAATTTTTTAAATTTTTTTTTCTTGTGATCCGAGCTTTCGACAATTTTTAAAAATGTTTTTTCTTGTGATCCGAGCTTTCGACAATTTTTAAAAAAATTTTTTCTGGTGATCCGAGATTTCGACAATTTTTAAAAAATTTTTTTCTTGTGATCCGAGCTTTCGACAATTTTTATAAAATTTTTTTCTTGTGATCCGAGCTTTCGACAATTTTTAAAAAAATTTTTTCTGGTGATCCGAGCTTTCGACAATTTTTAAAAAATTTTTTCTTGTGATCCGAGCTTTCGACAATTTTTAAAAAAATTTTTTCTTGTGATCCGAGCTTTCGACAATTTTTAAAAAAATTTTTTCTTGTGATCCGAGCTTTCGACAATTTTTAAAAAAAATTTTTCTTGTGATCCGAGCTTTAGACAATTTTTAAAAAATTTTTTTCTTGTGATCCGAGATTTCGACAATTTTTAAAAAAAATTTTTCTTGTGATCCGAGCTTTCGACAATTTTTAAAAAAAATTTTTCTTGTGATCCGAGCTTTCGACAATTTTTAAAAAAAATTTTTCTTGTGATCCGAGCTTTCGACAATTTTTAAAAAAATTTTTTCTTGTGATGCGAGCTGTGGACAATTTTTTAAAAAATTTTTTATTGTGATCCGAGCTTTCGACAATTTTTAAAAAAATTTTTTCTTGTGATCCGAGCTTTCGACAATTTTTAAAAAATTTTTTTCTGGTGATCCGAGCTTTCGACAATTTTTAAAAATTTTTTTTCTTGTGATCCGAGCTTTCGACAATTTTTAAAAAAATTTTTTCATGTGATCCGAGCTTTCGACAATTTTTAAAAAAATTTTTTCTTGTGATCCGAGCTTTCGACAATTTTTAAAAATTTTTTTTCTTGTGATCCGAGCTTTCGACAATTTTTAAAAATTTTTTTTCTTGTCATCCGAGCTTTCGACAATTTTTAAAAAAAATTTTTCTTGTGATCCGAGCTTTCGACAATTTTTAAAAAATTTTTTTCTTGTGATCCGAGCTTTCGACAATTTTTAAAAATTTTTTTTCTTGTGATCCGAGCTTTCGACAATTTTTAAAAAAATTTTTTCTTGTGATCCGAGCTTTCGACAATTTTTAGAAAATTTTTTTCTTGTGATCCGAGCTTTCGACAATTTTTAAAAAATTTTTTTCTTGTGATCCGAGCTTTCGACAATTTTTAAAAAAATTTTTTCTTGTGATCCGAGCTTTCGACAATTTTTAGAAAATTTTTTTCTTGTGATCCGAGCTTTCGACAATTTTTAAAAAATTTTTTTCTTGTGATCCGAGCTTTCGACAATTTTTAAAAAAATTTTTTCTTGTGATCCGAGCTTTCGACAATTTTTAAAAAAATTTTTTCTTGTGATCCGAGCTTTCGACAATTTTTATAAATTTTTTTTCTTGTGATCCGAGCTTTCGACAATTTTTAAAAAAATTTTTTCTTGTGATCCGAGCTTTCGACAATTTTTAAAAATTTTTTTTCTTGTGATCCGAGCTTTCGACAATTTTTAAAAAAAATTTTTCTTGTGATCCGAGCTTTCGACAATTTTTAAAAAAAATTTTTCTTGTGATCCGAGCTTTCGACAATTTTTTTAAAAAATTTTTTCTTGTGATCCGAGGTTTCGACAATTTTTAAAATTTTTTTTTCTTGTGATCCGAGCTTTCGACAATTTTTAAAAATGTATTTTCTTGTGATCCGAGCTTTCGACAATTTTTAAAAAATTTTTTTCTGGTGATCCGAGCTTTCGACAATTTTTAAAAAATTTTTTTCTTGTGATCCGAGCTTTCGACAATTTTTATAAAATTTTTTTCTTGTGATCCGAGCTTTCGACAATTTTTAAAAATTTTTTTTCTGGTGATCCGAGCTTTCGACAATTTTTAAAAATTTTTTTCTTGTGATCCGAGCTTTCGACAATTTTTAAAAAAATTTTTTCTTGTGATCCGAGCTTTCGACAATTTTTAAAAAAATTTTTTCTTGTGATCCGAGCTTTCGACAATTTTTAAAAAAAATTTTTCTTGTGATCCGAGCTTTCGACAATTTTTAAAAAATTTTTTTCTTGTGATCCGAGCTTTCGACAATTTTTAAAAAAAATTTTTCTTGTGATCCGAGCTTTCGACAATTTTTAAAAAAATTTTTTCTTGTGATCCGAGCTTTCGACAATTTTTAAAAAAATTTTTTCTTGTGATCCGAGCTTTCGATAATTTTTAAAAAAATTTTTTCTTGTGATGCGAGCTTTGGACAATTTTTTAAAAAATTTTTTATTGTGATCCGAGCTTTCGACAATTTTTAAAAATTTTTTTTCTTGTGATCCGAGCTTTCGACAATTTTTAAAAAATTTTTTTCTGGTGATCCGAGCTTTCGACAATTTTTAAAATTTTTTTTTCTTGTGATCCGAGCTTTCGACAATTTTTAAAAAAATTTTTTCTTGTGATCCGAGCTTTCGACAATTTTTAAAAAAATTTTTTCTTGTGATCCGAGCTTTCGACAATTTTTAAAAATTTTTTTTCTTGTGACCCGAGCTTTCGACATTTTTTTAAAAAAATTTTTCTTGTGATCCGAGCTTTCGACAATTTTAAAAAAAAAATTTTCTTGTGATCCGAGCTTTCGACAATTTTTTAAAAAATTTTTTCTTGTGATCCGAGCTTTCGACAATTTTTAAAAATTTTTTTTCTTGTAATCCGAGCTTTCGACAATTTTTAAAAAATTTTTTTCTTGTGATCCGAGCTTTCGACAATATTTATAAATTTTTTTCTTGTGATCCGAGCTTTCGACAATTTTTAAAAAAATTTTTTCTTGTGATCCGATCTTTCGACAATTTTTAAAAAAATTTTTTCTTGTGATCCGAGTTTTCGACAATTTTTAAAAATTTTTTTTTTGTGATCCGAGCTTTCGACAATTTTTAAAAAATTTTTTTCTGGTGATCCGAGCTTTCGACAATTTTTAAAAAATTTTTTTCTTGTGATCCGAGCTTTCGACAATTTTTATAAATTTTTGTTCTTGTGATCCGAGCTTTCGAAAATTTTTAAAAAAATTTTTTCTTGTGATCCGAGCTTTCGACAATTTTTAAAAAAATTTTTTCTTGTGATCCGAGCTTTCGACAATTTTTAAAATTTTTTTTTCTTGTGATCCGAGCTTTCGACAATTTTTAAAAAAAAATTTTCTTGTGATCCGAGCTTTCGACAATTTTTAAAAAAAATTTTTCTTGTGATCCGAGCTTTCGACAATTTTTAAAAAAATTTTTTCTTGTGATCCGAGCTTTCGACAATTTTTAAAATTTTTTTTTCTTGTAATCCGAGCTTTCGACAATTTTTAAAAAATTTTTTTCATGTGATCCGAGCTTTCGACAATTTTTTAAAAAATTTTTTCTTGTGATCCGAGCTTTCGACAATTTTTAAAAATTTTTTTTCTTGTGATCCGAGCTTTCGACAATTTTTAAAAAAATTTTTTCTTGTGATCCGAGCTTTCGACAATTTTTTAAAAAATTTTTTCTTGTGATCCGAGCTTTCGACAATTTTTAAAAATTTTTTTTCTTGTGATCCGAGCTTTCGACAATTTTTAAAAAATTTTTTTCTGGTGATCCGAGCTTTCGACAATTTTTAAAAAAATTTTTTCTTGTGATCCGAGCTTTCGACAATTTTTATAAATTTTTTTTCTTGTGATCCGAGTTTTCGACAATTTTTAAAAAAATTTTTTCTTGTGATCCGAGCTTTCGACAATTTTTTAAAAAATTTTTTCTTGTGATCCGAGCTTTCGACAATTTTTAAAAATTTTTTTTCTTGTGATCCGAGCTTTCGACAATTTTTAAAAAAAATTTTTCTTGTGATCCGAGCTTTCGACAATTTTAAAAAAAATTTTTCTTGTGATCCGAGCTTTCGACAATTTTTAAAAAAAATTTTTTCTTGTGATCCGAGCTATCGACAATTTTTTAAATTTTTTTTCTTGTGATCCGAGCTTTCGACAATTTTTAAAATTTTTTTTTCTTGTGATCCGAGCTTTCGACAATTTTTAAAATTTTTTTTTCTTGTGATCCGAGCTTTCGAAAATTTTTAAAAAAAATTTTTCTTGTGAACCGAGCTTTCGACAATTTTTAAAAAAAATTTTTTCTTGTGATCCGAGCTTTCGACAATTTTTTAAATTTTTTTTCTTGTGATCCGAGCTTTCGACAATTTTTAAAAATCTTTTTTCTTGTGATCCGTGCTTTCGACAATTTTTAAAATTTTTTTTTCTTGTGATCCGAGCTTTCGAAAATTTTTAAAACATTTTTTTCTTGTGATCCGAGCTTTCGACCATTTTTAAAAATTTTTTGTCTTGTGATCCGAGCTTTCGACAATTTTTAAAAAATTTTTTTCTTGTGATCCGAGCTTTCGACAATTTTTAAAATTTTTTTTTCTTGTGATCCGAGCTTTCGACAATTTTTAAAAAAATTTTTTCTTGTGATCCGAGCTTTCGACAATTTTTAAAAAATTTTTTTCTTGTGATCCGAGCTTTCGACAATTTTTAAAAATTTTTTTTCTTGTGATCCGAGCTTTCGACAATTTTTAAAAAAAATTTTTCTTGTGATCCGAGCTTTCGACAATTTTTAGAAAATTTTTTTCTTGTGATCCGAGCTTTCGACAATTTTTAAAAATTTTTTTTCTTGTGATCCGAGCTTTCGACAATTTTTAAAAAAATTTTTTCTTGTGATCCGAGCTTTCGACAATTTTTAAAAAAAATTTTTCTTGTGATCCGAGCTTTCGACAATTTTTAAAAAAATTTTTTCTTGTGATGCGAGCTTTCGACAATTTTTAAAAAAATTTTTTCTTGTGATCCGAGCTTTCGACAATTTTTAAAAATTTTTTTTCTTGTGATCCGAGCTTTCGACAATTTTTTAAAAAATTTTTTCTTGTGATCCGAGCTTTCGACAATTTTTAAAAAATTTTTTTCTTGTGATCCGAGCTTTCGACAATTTTTAAAAAATTTTTTTCTGGTGATCCGAGCTTTCGACAATTTTTAAAAATTTTTTTTCTTGTGATCCGAGCTTTCGACAATTTTTAAAAAAAATTTTTCTTGTGATCCGAGCTTTCTACAATTTTTAAAAAATTTTTTTCTTGTGATCCGAGCTTTCGACAATTTTTAAAAAAATTTTTTCTTGTGATCCGAGCTTTCGACAATTTTTAAAAAAAATTTTTCTTGTGATCCGAGCTTTCGACAATTTTTAAAAATTTTTTTTCTGGTGATCCGAGCTTTCGACAATTTTTAAAAATTTTTTTTCTTGTGATCCGAGCTTTCGACAATTTTTAAAAAAATTTTTTCTTGTGATCCGAGCTTTCTACAATTTTTAAAAAATTTTTTTCTTGTGATCCGAGCTTTCGACAATTTTTAAAAAAAATTTTTCTTGTGATCCGAGCTTTCGACAATTTTTAAAAAATTTTTTTCTTGTGATCCGAGCTTTCGACAATTTTTAAAAAATTTTTTCCTTGTGATCCGAGTTTTCGACAATTTTTAAAAATTTTTTTTCTTGTGATCCGAGCTTTCGACAATTTTTAAAAAAAATTTTTCTTGTGATCCGAGCTTTCGACAATTTTTAAAAAAATTTTTTCTTGTGATCCGAGCTTTCGACAATTTTTAAAAATTTTTTTTCTTGTGATCCGAGGTTTCGACAATTTTTAAAAAAATTTTTTCTTGTGATCCGAGCTTTCGACAATTTTTAAAAATTTTTTTTCTTGTCATCCGAGCTTTCGACAATTTTTAAAAAAATTTTTTCTTGTGATCCGAGCTTTCGACAATTTTTTAAAAAATTTTTTCTTGTGATCCGAGCTTTCGACAATTTTTAAAAAAAATTTTTCTTGTGATCCGAGCTTTCGACAATTTTTAAAAAATTTTTTTCTGGTGATCCGAGCTTTCGACAATTTTTAAAAAATTTTTTTCTTGTGATCCGAGCTTTCGACAATTTTTATAAATTTTTTTTCTTGTGATCCGAGCTTTCGACAATTTTTAAAAAAATTTTTTCTTGTGATCCGAGCTTTCGACAATTTTTAAAAAAATTTTTTCTTGTGATCCGAGCTTTCGACAATTTTTAAAATTTTTTTTTCTTGTGATCCGAGCTTTCGATAATTTTTAAAAAAAAATTTTCTTGTGATCCGAGCTTTCGACAATTTTTAAAAAAAATTTTTCTTGTGAACCGAGCTTTCGACAATTTTTAAAAAAAAATTTTTTCTTGTGATCCGAGCTTTCGACAATTTTTTAAATTTTTTTTCTTGTGATCCGAGCTTTCGACAATTTTTAAAAATCTTTTTTCTTGTGATCCGTGCTTTCGACAATTTTTAAAATTTTTTTTTCTTGTGATCCGAGCTTTCGAAAATTTTTAAAAAATTTTTTTCTTGTGATCCGAGCTTTCGACCATTTTTAAAAATTTTTTGTCTTGTGATCCGAGCTTTCGACAATTTTTAAAAAATTTTTTTCTTGTGATCCGAGCTTTCGACAATTTTTAAAATTTTTTTTTCTTGTGATCCGAGCTTTCGACAATTTTTAAAAAAATTTTTTCTTGTGATCCGAGCTTTCGACAATTTTTAAAAAATTTTTTTCTTGTGATCCGAGCTTTCGACAATTTTTAAAAATTTTTTTTCTGGTGATCCGAGCTTTCGACAATTTTTAAAAATTTTTTTTCTTGTGATCCGAGCTTTCGACAATTTTTAAAATTTTTTTTTCTTGTGATCCGAGCTTTCGAAAATTTTTAAAAAATTTATTTCTTGTGATCCGAGCTTTCGACAATTTTTAAAAATTTTTTTTCTTGTGATCCGAGCTTTCGACAATTTTTAAAAATTTTTTTTCTTGTGATCCGAGCTTTCGACAATTTTTAAAAAAAATTTTTCTTGTGATCCGAGCTTTCGACAATTTTTAAAATTTTTTTTTCTTGTGATCCGAGCTTTCGACAATTTTTAAAAAAAATTTTTCTTGTGATCCGAGCTTTCGACAATTTTTGAAAAAATTTTTTCTTGTGATCCGAGCTTTCGACAATTTTTTAAAAAATTTTTTCTTGTGATCCGAGCTTTCGACAATTTTTATAAATTTTTTTTCTTGTGATCCGAGCTTTCGACAATTTTTAACAAAATTTTTTCTTGTGATCCGAGCTTTCGACAATTTTTAAAAAAATTTTTTCTTGTGATCCGAGCTTTCGACAATTTTTAAAAATTTTTTTTCTTGTGATCCGAGCTTTCGACAATTTTTAAAAAAATTTTTTCTTGTGATCCGAGCTTTCGACAATTTTTAAAAAAATTTTTTCTTGTGATCCGAGCTTTCGACAATTTTTAAAAATTTTTTTTCTTGTGATCCGAGCTTTCGACAATTTTTAAAAAAAAATTTTCTTGTGATCCGAGCTTTCGACAATTTTTAAAAAAAATTTTTCTTGTGATCCGAGCTTTCGACAATTTTTAAAAAAAATTTTTTCTTGTGACCCGAGCTTTCGACAATTTTTAAAATTTTTTTTCTTGTGATCCGAGCTTTCGACAATTTTTAAAAATTTTTTTTCTTGTGATCCGAGCTTTCGACAATTTTTAAAATTTTTTTTCTTGTGATCCGAGCTTTCGAAAATTTTTAAAAAATTTATTTCTTGTGATCCGAGCTTTCGACAATTTTTAAAAATTTTTTTTCTTGTGATCCGAGCTTTCGACAATTTTTAAAAAATTTTTTTCTTGTGATCCGAGCTTTCGACAATTTTTAAAATTTTTTTTTCTTGTGATCCGAGCTTTCGACAATTTTTAAAAAAAATTTTTCTTGTGATCCGAGCTTTCGACAATTTTTAAAAAAATTTTTTCTTGTGATCCGAGCTTTCGACAATTTTTAAAATTTTTTTTTCTTGTGATCCGAGCTTTCGACAATTTTTAAAAAAATTTTTTCTTGTGATCCGAGCTTTCGACAATTTTTAAAAATTTTTTTTCTTGCGATCCGAGCTTTCGACAATTTTTAAAAAATTTTTTTCTTGTGATCCGAGCTTTCGACAATTTTTAAAAAATTTTTTCTTGTGATCCGAGCTTTCGACAATTTTTAAAAAAAATTTTTCTTGTGATCCGAGCTTTCGACAATTTTTAAAAAAATTTTTTCTTGTGATGCGAGCTTTCGACAATTTTTGAAAAAATTTTTTCTTGTGATCCGAGCTTTCGACAATTTTTAAAAATTTTTTTTCTTGTGATCCGAGCTTTCGACAATTTTTTAAAAAATTTTTTCTTGTGATCCGAGCTTTCGACAATTTTTAAAAAATTTTTTTCTTGTGATCCGAGCTTTCGACAATTTTTAAAAAATTTTTTTCTGGTGATCCGAGCTTTCGACAATTTTTAAAAATTTTTTTTCTTGTGATCCGAGCTTTCGATAATTTTTAAAAAAATTTTTTCTTGTGATCCGAGCTTTCGACAATTTTTAAAAATTTTTTTTCTTTTGATCCGAGCTTTCGACAATTTTTACAAAAAATTTTTCTTGTGATCCGAGCTTTCGACAATTTATAAAAAATTTTTTTCTTGTGATCCGAGCTTTCGACAATTTTTAAAAAAATTTTTTCTTGTGATCCGAGCTTTCGACAATTTTTAAAAAAATTTTTTCGTGTGATCCGAGCTTTCGACAATTTTTAAAAAAATTTTTTCTCGTGATCCGAGCTTTCGACAATTTTTATAAATTTTTTTCTTGTGATCCGAGCTTTCGACAATTTTTAAAAAAATTTTTTCTTGTGATCCGAGCTTTCGACAATTTTTAAAAAAATTTTTCTTGTGATCCGAGCTTTCGACAATTTTTAAAATTTTTTTTCTTGTGATCCGAGCTTTCGACAATTTTTAAAATTTTTTTTTCTTGTGATCCGAGATTTCGACAATTTTTAAAAATTTTTTTTCTTGTGATCCGAGCTTTCGACAATTTTTAAAAAATTTTTTTCTGGTGATCCGAGCTTTCGACAATTTTTAAAAATTTTTTTTCTTGTGATCCGAGCTTTCGACAATTCTTAAAATTTTTTTTTCTTGTGATCCGAGCTTTCGACAATTTTTAAAAAATTTTTTTCTTGTGATCCGAGCTTTCGACAATTTTTAAAAATTTTTTTTCTTGTGATCCGAGCTTTCGACAATTTTTAAAAAATTTTTTTCTTGTGATCCGAGCATTCGACAATTTTTAAAAATTTTTTTTCTTGTGTTCCGAGCTTTCGACAATTTTTAAAAAAATTTTTTCTTGTGATCCGAGCTCTCGACAATTTTTAAAAAAATTTTTTCTTGTGATCCGAGCTTTCGACAATTTTTAAAAAAAATTTTTCTTGTGATCCGAGCTTTAGAAAATTTCTAAAAAAAAATTTTTCTTGTGATCCGAGCTTTCGACAATTTTTTAAATTTTTTTTTCTTGTGATCCGAGCTTTCGACAATTTTTAAAAATTTTTTTTCTTGTGATCCGAGCTTTCGACAATTTTTAAAATTTTTTTTTCTTGTGATCCGAGCTTTCGAAAATTTGTAAAAAATTTTTTTCTTGTGATCCGAGCTTTCGACAATTTTTAAAAATTTTTTTTCTTGTGATCCGAGCTTTCGACAATTTTTAAAAAAATTTTTTCTTGTGATCCGAGCTTTCGACAATTTTTAAAAATTTTTTTTCTTGTGATCCGAGCTTTCGACAATTTTTAAAAAAATTTTTTCTTGTGATCCGAGCTTTCGACAATTTTTAAAATTTTTTTTTCTTGTGATCCGAGCTTTCGACAATTTTTAAAAAAAATTTTTCTTGTGATCCGAGCTTTCGACAATTTTTGAAAAAATTTTTTCTTGTGATCCGAGCTTTCGAAAATTTTTTAAAAAATTTTTTCTTGTGATCCGAGCTTTCGACAATTTTTATAAATTTTTTTTCTTGTGATCCGAGCTATCGACAATTTTTACAAATTTTTTTCCTGTGATCCGATCTTTCGACAATTTTTAAAAAATTTTTTTCTTGTGATCCGAGCTTTCGACAATTTTTAAAAATTTTTTTTCTTGTGATCCGAGCTTTCGACAATTTTTAAAAAATTTTTTTCTTGTGATCCGAGCTTTCGACAATTTTTAAAAAATTTTTTTCTGGTGATCCGAGCTATCGACAATTTTTACAAATTTTTTTCTTGTGATCCGAGCTTTCGACAATTTTTAAAAATTTTTTTTCTTGTGATCCGAGCTTTCGACAATTTTTAAAAAAAAAATTTCTTGTGATCCGAGGTTTCGACAATTTTTAAAAAAAATTTTTCTTGTGATCCGAGCTTTCGACAATTTTTTAAAAAAATTTTTCTTGTGATCCGAGCTTTCGACAATTTTTAAAAATTTTTTTTCTTGTAATCCGAGCTTTCGACTATGTTTAAAAAATTTTTTTCTTGTGATCCGAGCTTTCGACAATTTTTTAAAAAATTTTTTCTTGTGATCCGAGCTTTCGACAATTTTTATAAATTTTTTTTCTTGTGATCCGAGCTTTCGAAAATTTTTAAAAAAATATTTTCTTGTGTTCCGAGCTTTCGACAATTCTTAAAAAAAATTTTTCTTGTGATCCGAGCTTTCGACAATTTTTAAAAAAATTTTTTCTTGTGATCCGAGCTTTCGACAATTTTTATAAATTTTTTTTCTTGTGATACGAGCTTTCGACAATTTTTAAAAATTTTTTTTCTTGTGATCCGAGCTTTCGACAATTTTTAAAAAAAATTTTTCTTGTGATCCGAGCTTTCGACAATTTTTAAAAAAATTTTTTCTTGTGATCCGAGCTTTCGACAATTTTTAAAAATTTTTTTTCTTGTGATCCGAGCTTTCGACAATTTTTAAAAAAAATTTTTCTTGTGATCCGAGCTTTCGACAATTTTTAAAAAATTTTTTTCTGGTGATCCGAGCTTTCGACAATTTTTAAAAATTTTTTTTCTTGTGATCCGAGCTTTCGACAATTTTTAAAATTTTTTTTTCTTGTGATCCGAGCTTTCGAAAATTTTTAAAAAATTTATTTCTTGTGATCCGAGCTTTCGACAATTTTTAAAAATTTTTTTTCTTGTGATCCGAGCTTTCGACAATTTTTAAAAATTTTTTTTCTTGTGATCCGAGCTTTCGACAATTTTTAAAAAAAATTTTTCTTGTGATCCGAGCTTTCGACAATTTTTAAAATTTTTTTTTCTTGTGATCCGAGCTTTCGACAATTTTTAAAAAAAATTTTTCTTGTGATCCGAGCTTTCGACAATTTTTGAAAAAATTTTTTCTTGTGATCCGAGCTTTCGACAATTTTTTAAAAAATTTTTTCTTGTGATCCGAGCTTTCGACAATTTTTATAAATTTTTTTT
>CAWVQI010000133.1:0-38026 GCA_963932335.1 Andrena marginata | reverse complement strand
AATTTTTAAAAAATTTTTTTCTTGTGATCCGAGCTTTCGACAATTTTTAAAAATTTTTTTTCTTGTGATCCGAGCTTTCGACAATTTTTAAAAAAATTTTTTCTTGTGATCCGAGCTTTCGACAATTTTTAAAAATTTTTTTTCTTGTGTTCCGAGCTTTCGACAATTTTTAAAAAATTTTTTTCTTGTGATCCGAGCTTTCGACAATTTTTAAAAAAATTTTTTCTTGTGATCCGAGCTTTCGACAATTTTTAAAAAATTTTTTTCTTTTGATCCGAGCTTTCGACAATTTTTAAAAAAATTTTTTTTTGTGATCCGAGCTTTCGACAATTTTTAAAAATTTTTTTTCTTGTGATCCGAGCTTTCGACAATTTTTAAAAAAAATTTTTCTTGTGATCCGAGCTTTCGACAATTTTTAAAAAAATTTTTTCTTGTGATCCGAGCTTTCGACAATTTTTAAAAAAAATTTTTCTTGTGATCCGAGCTTTCGACAATTTTTAAAAAATTTTTTTCTTGTGATCCGAGCTTTCGACAATTTTTAAAAAAATTTTTTCTTGTGATCCGAGCTTTCGACAATTTTTAAAAATTTTTTTTCTTGTGATCCGAGCTTTCGACAATTTTTAAAAAATTTTTTTCTTGTGATCCGAGCTTTCGACAATTTTTAAAAAATTTTTTTCTTGTGATCCGAGCTTTCGACAATTTTTAAAAAAATTTTTCTTGTGATCCGAGCTTTCGACAATTTTTAAAAAAAAATTTTCTTGTGATCCGAGCTTTCGACAATTTTTAAAAAATTTTTTTCTTGTGATCCGAGCTTTGGACAATTTTTAAAAAAATTTTTTCTTGTGATCCGAGCTTTCGACAATTTTTAAAAATTTTTTGTCTTGTGATCCGAGCTTTCGACAATTTTTAAAAAAAATTTTTCTTGTGATCCGAGCTTTCGACAATTTTTAAAAAAAAATTTTCTTGTGATCCGAGCTTTCGACAATTTTTTAAAAAATTTTTTCTTGTGATCCGAGCTTTCGACAATTTTTAAAAATTTTTTTTCTTGTGATCCGAGCTTTCGACAATTTTTAAAAAATTTTTTTCTGGTGATCCGAGCTTTCGACAATTTTTTAAATTTTATTTTCTTGTGATCCGATCTTTCGACAATTTTTAAAAAATTTTTTTCTTGTGATCCGAGCTTTCGACAATTTTTAAAAATTTTTTTTCTTGTGATCCGAGCTTTCGACAATTTTTAAAAAAATTTTTTCTTGTGATCCGAGCTTTCGACAATTTTTAAAAATTTTTTTTCTTGTGTTCCGAGCTTTCGACAATTTTTAAAAAATTTTTTTCTTGTGATCCGAGCTTTCGACAATTTTTAAAAAAAATTTTTCTTGTGATCCGAGCTTTCGACAATTTTTAAAAAAAATTTTTCTTGTGATCCGAGCTTTCGACAATTTTTTAAAAAATTTTTTCTTGTGATCCGAGCTTTCTACAATTTTTAAAAATTTTTTTTCTTGTGATCCGAGCTTTCGACAATTTTTAAAAAATTTTTTTCTTGTGATCCGAGCTTTCGACAATTTTTAAAAATTTTTTTCTTGTGATCCGAGCTTTCGACAATTTTTAAAAAATTTTTTTCTTGTGATCCGAGCTTTCGACAATTTTTAAAAATTTTTTTTCTTGTGATCCGAGCTTTCGACAATTTTTAAAAAAATTTTTTCTTGTGATCCGAGCTTTCGACAATTTTTAAAAATTTTTTTTCTTGTGATCCGAGCTTTCGACAATTTTTAAAAAAATTTTTTCTTGTGATCCAAGCTTTCGACAATTTTTAAAAAAAATTTTTCTTGTGATCCGAGCTTTCGACAATTTTTAAAAAAAATTTTGCTTGTGATCCGAGCTTTCGACAATTTTTAAAAATTTTTTTTCTTGTGATCCGAGCTTTCGACAATTTTTAAAAAAATTTTTTCTTGTGATCCGAGCTTTCGACAATTTTTAAAAAAAATTTTTCTTGTGATCCGAGCTTTCGACAATTTTTAAAAAAAATTTTTCTTGTGATCCGAGCTTTCGACAATTTTTAAAAAAAATTTTTTCTTGTGATCCGAGCTTTCGACAATTTTAAAAATTTTTTTTTCTTGTGATCCGAGCTATCGACAATTTTTAAAAAAAATTTTTCTGGTGATCCGAGCTTTCGACAATTTTTAAAATTTTTTTTTTTGTGATCCGAGCTTTCGACAATTTTTAAAAAAATTTTTCTTGTGATCCGAGCTTTCGACAATTTTTAAAAATTTTTTTTCTTGTGATCCGAGCTTTCGACAATTTTTAAAAAATTTTTTTCTTGTGATCCGAGCTTTCGACAATTTTTAAAAAAATTTTTTCTTGTGATCCGAACTTTCGACAATTTTTAAAAAAAATTTTTCTTGTGATCCGAGCTTTCGACAATTTTTAAAAAATTTTTTTCTTGTGATCCGAGCTTTCGACAATTTTTAAAAATTTTTTTTCTTGTGATCCGAGCTTTCGACAATTTTTAAAAAATTTTTTTCTTGTGATCCGAGCTTTCGACAATTTTTAAAAATTTTTTTTCTTGTGATCCGAGCTTTCGACAATTTTTAAAAAAAATTTTTCTTGTGATCCGAGTTTTCGACAATTTTTAAAAATTTTTTTTCTTGTGATCCGAGCTTTCGACAATTTTTAAAAAATTTTTTTCTTGTGATCCAAGCTTTCGACAATTTTTAAAAAAAATTTTTCTTTTGATCCGAGCTTTCGACAATTTTTAAAAAAAATTTTTCTTGTGATCCGAGCTTTCGACAATTTTTAAAAATTTTTTTTCTTGTGATCCGAGCTTTCGACAATTTTTAAAAAAATTTTTTCTTGTGATCCGAGCTTTCGACAATTTTTAAAAAAAATTTTTCTTGTGATCCGAGCTTTCGACAATTTTTAAAAAAAATTTTTCTTGTGATCCGAGCTTTCGACAATTTTTAAAAAAAATTTTTTCTTGTGATCCGAGCTTTCGACAATTTATAAAATTTTTTTTTCTTGTGATCCGAGCTTTCGACAATTTTTAAAAAAAATTTTTCTGGTGATCCGAGCTTTCGACAATTTTTAAAAATTTTTTTTCTTGTGATCCGAGCTTTCGACAATTTTTAAAAAAATTTTTCTTGTGATCCGAGCTTTCGACAATTTTTAAAAATTTTTTTTCTTGTGATCCGAGCTTTCGACAATTTTTAAAAAATTTTTTTCTTGTGATCCGAGCTTTCGACAATTTTTAAAAAAATTTTTTCTTGTGATCCGAACTTTCGACAATTTTTAAAAAAAATTTTTCTTGTGATCCGAGCTTTCGACAATTTTTAAAAAATTTTTTTCTTTTGATCCGAGCTTTCGACAATTTTTAAAAAAATTTTTTCTTGTGATCCGAGCTTTCGACAATTTTTAAAAAAAATTTTTCTTGTGATCCGAGCTTTCGACAATTTTTAAAAAAATTTTTCTTGTGATCCGAGCTTTCGACAATTTTTAAAAAAAATTTTTCTTGTGATCCGAGCTTTCGACAATTTTTAAAAAATTTTTTTCTTGTGATCCGAGCTTTCGACAATTTTTAAAAAAATTTTTTCTTGTGATCCGAGCTTTCGACAATTTTTAAAAAATTTTTTTCTTGTGATCCGAGCTTTTGACAATTTTTAAAAAATTTTTTTTTTGTGATCCGAGCTTTCGACAATTTTTAAAAAATTTTTTTCTTGTGATCCGAGCTTTCGACAATTTTTAAAAAAATTTTTTCTTGTGATCCGAGCTTTCGACAATTTTTAAAAAAATTTTTTCTTGTGATCCGAGCTTTCGACAATTTTTAAAAAAAATTTTTCTTGTGATCCGAGCTTTCGACAATTTTTAAAAAATTTTTTTCTTGTGATCCGAGCTTTCGACAATTTTTAAAAAAATTTTTTCTTGTGATCCGAGCTTTCGACAATTTTTAAAATTTTTTTTCCTCTTGATCCGAGCTTTCGACAATTTTTAAAAAATTTTTTTCTTGTGATCCGAGGTTTCGACAATTTTTAAAAAATTTTTTTCTTGTGATCCGAGCTTTCGACAATATTTAAAAAAAATTTTTCTTGTGATCCGAGCTTTCGACAATTTTTAAAAAAAATTTTTCTTGTGATCCGAGCTTTCGACAATTTTTAAAAAAATTTTTTCTTGTGATCCGAGCTTTCGACAATTTTTAAAAAAATTTTTTCTTGTGATCCGAGCTTTCGACAATTTTTAAAAATTTTTTGTCTTGTGATCCGAGCTTTCGACAATTTTTAAAAAAGTTTTTTCTTGTGATCCGAGCTTTCGACAATTTTTAAAAAAATTTTTTCTTGTGATCCGAGCTTTTGACAATTTTCAAAAAATTTTTTTCTTTTGATCCGAGCTTTCGACAATTTTTAAAAAAATTTTTTTTTGTGATCCGAGCTTTCGACAATTTTTAAAAATTTTTTTTCTTGTGATCCGAGCTTTCGACAATTTTTAAAAAAATTTTTTCTTGTGATCCGAGCTTTCGACAATTTTTAAAAAAATTTTTTCTTGTGATCCGAGCTTTCGACAATTTTTAAAAAAAATTTTTCTTGTGATCCGAGCTTTCGACAATTTTTAAAAAATTTTTTTCTTGTGATCCGAGCTTTCGACAATTTTTAAAAAATTTTTTCTTGTGATCCGAGCTTTCGACAATTTTTAAAAATTTTTTTTCTTGTGATCCGAGCTTTCGACAATTTTTAAAAAATTTTTTTCTTGTGATCCGAGCTTTCGACAATTTTTAAAAAATTTTTTTCTTGTGATCCGAGCTTTCGACAATTTTTAAAAAAAATTTTTCTTGTGATCCGAGCTTTCGACAATTTTTAAAAAAAAATTTTCTTGTGATCCGAGCTTTCGACAATTTTTAAAAAATTTTTTTCTTGTGATCCGAGCTTTGGACAATTTTTAAAAAAATTTTTTCTTGTGATCCGAGCTTTCGACAATTTTTAAAAATTTTTTGTCTTGTGATCCGAGCTTTCGACAATTTTTAAAAAATTTTTTTCTTGTGATCCGAGCTTTCGACAATTTTTAAAAAAATTTTTTCTTGTGATCCGAGCTTTCGACAATTTTTAAAAAAAATTTTTCTTGTGATCCGAGCTTTCGACAATTTTTAAAAAAATTTTTCTTGTGATCCGAGCTTTCGACAATTTTTAAAAATTTTTTTTCTTGTGTTCCGAGCTTTCGACAATTTTTAAAAAAATTTTTTCTTGTGATCCGAGCTTTCGACAATTTTTAAAAAAATTTTTTCTTGTGATCCGAGCTTTCGACAATTTTTAAAAATTTTTTTTCTTGTGATCCGAGCTTTCGACAATTTTTAAAAAATTTTTTTCTTGTGATCCGAGCTTTCGACAATTTTTAAAAAAATTTTTTCTTGTGATCCGAGCTTTCGCCAATTTTTAAAAACAATTTTTTCTTGTGATCCGAGCTTTCGACAATTTTTTAAAAAATTTTTTCTTGTGATCCGAGCTTTCGACAATTTTTAAAAATTTTTTTTCTTGTGATCCGAGCTTTCGACAATTTTTAAAAAATTTTTTTCTTGTGATCCGAGCTTTCGACAATTTTTAAAAAATTTTTTTCTTGGGATCCGAGCTTTCGACAATTTTTAAAAATTTTTTTTCTTGTGATCCGAGCTGTCGACAATTTTTAAAAATTTTTTTTCTTGTGATCCGAGCTTTCGACAATTTTTAAAAAAATTTTTTCTTGTGATCCGAGCTTTCGACAATTTTTAAAATTTTTTTTCTTGTGATCCGAGATTTCGACAATTTTTAAAAAAATTTTTTCTTGTGATCCGAGCTTTCGACAATTTTTAAAAATTTTTTTTCTTGTGATCCGAGCTTTCGACAATTTTTAAAAAATTTTTTTCTTGTGATCCGAGCTTTCGACAATTTTTAAAAAAATTTTTTCTTGTGATCCGAGCTTTCGACAATTTTTAAAAAAATTTTTCTTGTGATCCGAGCTTTCGACAATTTTTTAAAAAATTTTTTCTTGTGATCCGAGCTTTCGACAATTTTTAAAAATTTTTTTTCTTGTGATCCGAGCTTTCGACAATTTTTAAAAAATTATTTTCTTGTGATCCGAGCTTTCGAAAATTTTTAAAAAATTTTTTTCTTGTGATCCGAGTTTTCGACAATTTTTAAAAATTTTTTTTCTTGTGATCCGAGCTTTCGACAATTTTTAAAAATTTTTTTTCTTGTGATCCGAGCTTTCGACAATTTTTAAAAAATTTTTTTCTTGTGATCCGAGCTTTCGACAATTTTTAAAAATTTTTTTTCTTGTGATCCGAGCTTTCGACAATTTTTAAAAATTTTTTTTTTTGTGATCCGAGCTTTCGACAATTTTTAAAAAAAATTTTTCTTGAGATCCGAGCTTTCGACAATTTTTAAAAAAAATTTTTCTTGTGATCCGAGCTTTCGACAATTTTTAAAAAATTTTTTTCTTGTGATCCGAGCTTTCGACAATTTTTAAAAAATTTTTTCTTGTGATCCGAGCTTTCGACAATTTTTAAAAATTTTTTTTCTTGTGATCCGAGCTTTCGACAATTTTTAAAAAATTTTTTTCTTGTGATCCGAGCTTTCGACAATTTTTAAAAAAATTTTTTCTTGTGATCCGAGCTTTCGACAATTTTTAAAAAAAAATTTTCTTGTGATCCGAGCTTTCGACAATTTTTAAAAAATTTTTTTCTCGTGATCCGAGCTTTCGACAATTTTTTAAAAAATTTTTTCTTGTGATCCGAGCTTTCGACAATTTTTAAAAATTTTTTTTCTTGTGATCCGAGCTTTCGACAATTTTAAAAAAATTTTTTCTGGTGATACGAGCTTTCGACAATTTTTAAAATTTTTTTTCTTGTGATCCGAGCTTTCGACAATTTTTAAAAAATTTTTTTCTTGTGATCCCAGCTTTCGACAATTTTTAAAAAATTTTTTTCTTGTGATCCGAGCTTTCGACAATTTTTAAAAAAATTTTTTCTTGTGATCCGAGCTTTCGACAATTTTTAAAAAATTTTTTTCTTGTGTTCCGAGCTTTCGACAATTTTTAAAAAATTTTTTTCTTGTGATCCGAGCTTTCGACAATTTTTAAAAAAATTTTTTCTTGTGATCCGAGCTTTCGACAATTTTTAAAAAAATTTTTTCTTGTGATCCGAGCTTTCGACAATTTTTAAAAAATTTTTTTCTTGTGATCCGAGCTTTCGACAATTTTTAAAAATTTTTTTTCTTGTGATCCGAGCTTTCGACAATTTTTAAAAAATTTTTTTTTGTGATCCGAGCTTTCGACAATTTTTAAAAAATTTTTTTTTGTGATCCGAGCTTTCGACAATTTTTAAAAAAATTTTTTCTTGTGATCCGAGCTTTCGACAATTTTTAAAATTTTTTTTCTTGTGATCCGAGCTTTCGACAATTTTTAAAAAATTTTTTTCTTGTGATCCGAGCTTTCGACAATTTTTAAAAAAATTTTTTCTTGTGATCCGAGCTTTCGACAATTTTTAAAAAAAATTTTCTTGTGATCCGAGCTTTCGACAATTTTTAAAAAAAATTTTTCTTGTGATCCGAGCTTTCGACAATTTTTAAAAAATTTTTTTCTTGTGATCCGAGCTTTCGACAATTTTTTAAAAATTTTTTCTTGTGATCCGAGCTTTCGACAATTTTTAAAAAAATTTTTTCTTGTGATCCGAGCTTTCGACAATTTTTAAAAAATTTTTTTCTGGTGATCCGAGCTTTCGACAATTTTTAAAATTTTTTTTCTTGTGATCCGAGCTTTCGACAATTTTTAAAAAATTTTTTTCTTGTGATCCGAGCTTTCGACAATTTTTAAAAATTTTTTTTCTTGTGATCCGAGCTTTCGACAATTTTTAAAAATTTTATTTTCTTGTGATCCGAGCTTTCGACAATTTTTAAAAAATTTTTTTCTTGTGATCCGAGCTTTCGACAATTTTTAAAAATTTTTTTCTTGTGATCCGAGCTTTCGACAATTTTTAAAAAATTTTTTTCTTGTGATCCGAGCTTTCGACAATTTTTAAAAATTTTTTTTCTTGTGATCCGAGCTTTCGACAATTTTTAAAAAAAATTTTTTCTTGTGATCCGAGCTTTCGACAATTTTTAAAAAATTTTTTTCTTGTGATCCGAGCTTTCGACAATTTTTAAAAAAATTTTTTCTTGTGATCCGAGCTTTCGACAATTTTTAAAACAATTTTTTCTTGTGATCCGAGCATTCGACAATTTTTAAAAAATTTTTTTCTTGTGATCCGAGCTTTCGACAATTTTTAAAAATTTTTTTCTTGTGATCCGAGCTTTCGACAATTTTTAAAAAATTTTTTTCTTGTGATCCGTGCTTTCGACAATTTTTAAAAAAAATTTTTCTTGTGATGCGAGCTTTCGACAATTTTTTAAAAAATTTTTTCTTGTGATCCGAGCTTTCGACAATTTTTAAAAATTTTTTTTCTTGTGATCCGAGCTTTCGACAATTTTTAAAAAATTTTTTTCTTGTGATCCGAGCTTTCGACAATTTTTAAAAAATTTTTTTCTGGTGATCCGAGCTTTCGACATTTTTTAAAAAAATTTTTTCTGGTGATCCGAGCTTTCGACAATTTTTAAAAAATTTTTTTCTTGTGATCCGAGCTTTCGACAATTTTTAAAAATTTTTTTTCTTGTGATCCGAGCTTTCGACAATTTTTAAAAATTTTTTTTCTTGTGATCCGAGCTTTCGACAATTTTTAAAAAAATTTTTTCTTGTGATCCGAGCTTTCGACAATTTTTAAAAAATTTTTTTCTTTTGATCCGAGCTTTCGACAATTTTTAAAAAATTTTTTTCTTGTGATCCGAGCTTTCGACAATTTTTAAAAAAATTTTTTCTTGTGATCCGAGCTTTCGACAATTTTTAAAAATTTTTTTTCTTGTGATCCGAGCTTTCGACAATTTTTAAAAAATTTTTTTCTTGTGATCCGAGCTTTCGACAATTTTTAAAAAAATTTTTTCTTGTGATCCGAGCTTTCGACAATTTTTAAAAAATTTTTTTCTGGTGATCCGAGCTTTCGACAATTTTTAAAATTTTTTTTTCTTGTGATCCGAGCTTTCGACAATTTTTAAAAAATTTTTTTCTTGTGATCCCAGCTTTCGACAATTATTAAAAAATTTTTTTCTTGTGATCCGAGCTTTCGACAATTTTTAAAAAAAATTTTTCTTGTGATCCGAGCTTTCGACAATTTTTAAAAATTTTTTTTCTTGTGTTCCGAGCTTTCGACAATTTTTAAAAAAATTTTTTCTTGTGATCCGAGCTTTCGACAATTTTTAAAAAAATTTTTTCTTGTGATCCGAGCTTTCGACAATTTTTAAAAAAATTTTTTCTTGTGATCCGAGCTTTCGAAAATTTTTAAAAAATTTTTTTCTTGTGATCCGAGCTTTCGACAATTTTTAAAAAAATTTTTTCTTGTTATCCGAGCTTTCGACAATTTTTAAAAATTTTTTTTCTTGTGATCCGAGCTTTCGACAATTTTTAAAAAATTTTTTTCTTGTGATCCGAGCTTTCGGCAATTTTTAAAAAAATTTTTCCTTGTGATCCGAGCTTTCGACAATTTTTAAAAAAAAATTTTCTTGTGATCCGAGCTTTCGACAATTTTTAAAAAATTTTTTTCTTGTGATCCGAGCTTTCGACAATTTTTTCAAAAATTTTTTCTTGTGATCCGAGCTTTCGACAATTTTTAAAAAATTTTTTTCTTGTGATCCGAGCTTTCGACAATTTTTAAAAATTTTTTTTCTTGTGATCCGAGCTTTCGACAATTTTTAAAAAATTTTTTTCTTGTGATCCGAGCTTTCGACAATTTTTAAAAAAATTTTTTCTTGTGATCCGAGCTTTCGACAATTTTTAAAAAAAATTTTTCTTGTGATCCGAGCTTTCGACAATTTTTAAAAAATTTTTTTCTCGTGATCCGTGCTTTCGACAATTTTTTAAAAAATTTTTTCTTGTGATCCGAGCTTTCGACAATTTTTAAAAAATTTTTTTCTTGTGATCCGAGCTTTCGACAATTTTTAAAAAATTTTTTTCTGGTGATCCGAGCTTTCGACAATTTTTTAAATTTTTTTTTCTTGTGATCCGAGCTTTCGACAATTTTTAAAAAATTTTTTTCTTGTGATCCCAGCTTTCGACAATTTTTAAAAAATTTTTTTCTTGTGATCCGAGCTTTCGACAATTATTAAAAAATTTTTTCTTGTGATCCGAGCTTTCGACAATTTTTAAAAATTTTTTTTCTTGTGTTCCGAGCTTTCGACAATTTTTAAAAAAATTTTTTCTTGTGATCCGAGCTTTCGACAATTTTTAAAAAAAATTTTTCTTGTGATCCGAGCTTTCGACAATTTTTAAAAAATTTTTTTCTTGTGATCCGAGCTTTCGACAATTTTTTCAAAAATTTTTTCTTGTGATCCGAGCTTTCGACAATTTTTAAAAAATTTTTTTCTTGTGATCCCAGCTTTCGACAATTTTTAAAAAATTTTTTTCTTGTGATCCGAGCTTTCGACAATTTTTAAAAAAATTTTTTCTTGTGATCCGAGCTTTCGACAATTTTTAAAAATTTTTTTTCTTGTGTTCCGAGCTTTCGACAATTTTTAAAAAATTTTTTTCTTGTGATCCGAGCTTTCGACAATTTTTAAAAAAATTTTTTCTTGTGATCCGAGCTTTCGACAATTTTTAAAAATTTTTTTCTTGTGATCCGAGCTTTCGACAATTTTTAAAAAATTTTTTTCTTGTGATCCGAGCTTTCGACAATTTTTAAAAAAAATTTTTCTTGTGATCCGAGCTTTCGACAATTTTTAAAAAAATTTTTTCTTGTGATCCGAGCTTTCGACAATTTTTAAAAAAATTTTTTCTTGTGATCCGAGCTTTCGACAATTTTTAAAAAAAATTTTTCTTGTGATCCGAGCTTTCGACAATTTTTAAAAATATTTTTTCTCGTGATCCGAGCTTTCGACAATTTTTTAAAAAATTTTTTCTTGTGATCCGAGCTTTCGACAATTTTTAAAAAATTTTTTTCTGGTGATCCGAGCTTTCGACAATTTTTTAAATTTTTTTTTCTTGTGATCCGAGCTTTCGACAATTTTTAAAAAATTTTTTTCTTGTGATCCCAGCTTTCGACAATTTTTAAAAAATTTTTTTCTTGTGATCCGAGCTTTCGACAATTTTTAAAAAAATTTTTTCTTGTGATCCGAGCTTTCGACAATTTTTAAAAATTTTTTTTCTTGTGTTTGTGATCCGAGCTTTCGACAATTTTTAAAAAATTTTTTTCTTGTGATCCCAGCTTTCGACAATTTTTAAAAAATTTTTTTCTTGTGATCCGAGCTTTCGACAATTATTAAAAAATTTTTTCTTGTGATCCGAGCTTTCGACAATTTTTAAAAATTTTTTTTCTTGTGTTCCGAGCTTTCGACAATTTTTAAAAAAATTTTTTCTTGTGATCCGAGCTTTCGACAATTTTTAAAAAAAATTTTTCTTGTGATCCGAGCTTTCGACAATTTTTAAAAAATTTTTTTCTTGTGATCCGAGCTTTCGACAATTTTTTCAAAAATTTTTTCTTGTGATCCGAGCTTTCGACAATTTTTAAAAAATTTTTTTCTTGTGATCCCAGCTTTCGACAATTTTTAAAAAATTTTTTTCTTGTGATCCGAGCTTTCGACAATTTTTAAAAAAATTTTTTCTTGTGATCCGAGCTTTCGACAATTTTTAAAAATTTTTTTTCTTGTGTTCCGAGCTTTCGACAATTTTTAAAAAATTTTTTTCTTGTGATCCGAGCTTTCGACAATTTTTAAAAAAATTTTTTCTTGTGATCCGAGCTTTCGACAATTTTTAAAAATTTTTTTCTTGTGATCCGAGCTTTCGACAATTTTTAAAAAATTTTTTTCTTGTGATCCGAGCTTTCGACAATTTTTAAAAAAAAATTTTCTTGTGATCCGAGCTTTCGACAATTTTTAAAAAAATTTTTTCTTGTGATCCGAGCTTTCGACAATTTTTAAAAAAATTTTTTCTTGTGATCCGAGCTTTCGACAATTTTTAAAAAAATTTTTCTTGTGATCCGAGCTTTCGACAATTTTTAAAAATATTTTTTCTCGTGATCCGAGCTTTCGACAATTTTTTAAAAAATTTTTTCTTGTGATCCGAGCTTTCGACAATTTTTAAAAAATTTTTTTCTGGTGATCCGAGCTTTCGACAATTTTTTAAATTTTTTTTTCTTGTGATCCGAGCTTTCGACAATTTTTAAAAAATTTTTTTCTTGTGATCCCAGCTTTCGACAATTTTTAAAAAATTTTTTTCTTGTGATCCGAGCTTTCGACAATTTTTAAAAAAATTTTTTCTTGTGATCCGAGCTTTCGACAATTTTTAAAAATTTTTTTTCTTGTGTTCCGAGCTTTCGACAATTTTTAAAAAATTTTTTTCTTGTGATCCGAGCTTTCGACAATTTTTAAAAAAATTTTTTCTTGTGATCCGAGCTTTCGACAATTTTTAAAAATTTTTTTCTTGTGATCCGAGCTTTCGACAATTTTTAAAAAATTTTTTTCTTGTGATCCGAGCTTTCGACAATTTTTAAAAAAAATTTTTCTTGTGATCCGAGCTTTCGACAATTTTTAAAAAAAATTTTTCTTGTGATCCGAGCTTTCGACAATTTTTAAAAAATTTTTTTCTTGTGTTCCGAGCTTTCGACAATTTTTAAAAAAATTTTTTCTTGTGATCCGAGCTTTCGACAATTTTTAAAAAAAATTTTTCTTGTGATCCGAGCTTTCGACAATTTTTAAAAATTTTTTTTCTTGTGATCCGAGCTTTCGACAATTTTTAAAAAATTTTTTTCTTGTGATCCGAGCTTTCGACAATTTTTAAAAAATTTTTTTCTTGTGATCCGAGCTTTCGACAATTTTTAAAAATTTTTTTTCTTGTGATCCGAGCTTTCGACAATTTTTAAAAAAATTTTTTCTTGTGATCCGAGCTTTCGACAATTTTTAAAAAAATTTTTTCTGGTGATACGAGCTTTCGACAATTTTTTAAATTTTTTTTTCTTGTGATCCGAGCTTTCGACAATTTTTAAAAAATTTTTTTCTTGTGATCCGAGCTTTCGACAATTTTTAAAAAATTTTTTTCTTGTGATCCGAGCTTTCGACAATTTTTAAAAAAAATTTTTCTTGTGATCCGAGCTTTCGACAATTTTTTAAAAAATTTTTTCTTGTGATCCGAGCTTTCGACAATTTTTAAAAATTTTTTTTCTTGTGATCCGAGCTTTCGACAATTTTTAAAAAAATTTTTTCTTGTGATCCGAGCTTTCGACAATTTTTAAAAAATTTTTTCTTGTGATCCGAGCTTTCGACAATTTTTAAAACAATTTTTTCTTGTGATCCGAGCATTCGACAATTTTTAAAAAATTTTTTTCTTGTGATCCGAGCTTTCGACAATTTTTAAAAAATTTTTTTCTTGTGATCCGAGCTTTCGACAATTTTTAAAAAATTTTTTTCTTGTGATCCGTGCTTTCGACAATTTTTAAAAAAATTTTTCTTGTGATGCGAGCTTTCGACAATTTTTTAAAAAATTTTTTCTTGTGATCCGAGCTTTCGACAATTTTTAAAAAATTTTTTTCTTGTGATCCGAGCTTTCGACAATTTTTAAAAATTTTTTTTCTTGTGATCCGAGCTTTCGACAATTTTTAAAAAATTTTTTTCTTGTGATCCGAGCTTTCGACAATTTTTAAAAAAATTTTTCTTGTGATCCGAGCTTTCGACAATTTTTAAAAAAAATTTTTCTTGTGATCCGAGCTTTCGACAATTTTTAAAAAATTTTTTTCTCGTGATCCGAGCTTTCGACAATTTTTTAAAAAATTTTTTCTTGTGATCCGAGCTTTCGACAATTTTCAAAAAATTGTTTTCTTGTGATCCGAGCTTTCGACAATTTTTAAAAAATTTTTTTCTGGTGATCCGAGCTTTCGACAATTTTTTAAATTTTTTTTTCTTGTGATCCGAGCTTTCGACAATTTTTAAAAAATTTTTTTCTTGTGATCCAAGCTTTCGACAATTTTTAAAAAATTTTTTTCTGGTGATCCGAGCTTTCGACAATTTTTAAAATTTTTTTTTCTTGTGATCCGAGCTTTCGACAATTTTTAAAAAATTTTTTTCTTGTGATCCCAGCTTTCGACAATTTTTAAAAAATTTTTTTCTTGTGATCCGAGCTTTCGACAATTTTTAAAAAAAATTTTTCTTGTGATCCGAGCTTTCGACAATTTTTAAAAATTTTTTTTCTTGTGTTCCGAGCTTTCGACAATTTTTAAAAAATTTTTTTCTTGTGATCCGAGCTTTCGACAATTTTTAAAAAAATTTTTTCTTGTGATCCGAGCTTTCGACAATTTTTAAAAAAATTTTTTCTTGTGATCCGAGCTTTCGACAATTTTTAAAAAATTTTTTTCTTGTGATCCGAGCTTTCGACAATTTTTAAAAAAATTTTTTCTTGTTATCCGAGCTTTCGACAATTTTTAAAAAATTTTTTTCTTGTGATCCGAGCTTTCGACAATTTTTAAAAAATTTTTTTCTTGTGATCCGAGCTTTCGACAATTTTTAAAAAAATTTTTCCTTGTGATCCGAGCTTTCGACAATTTTTAAAAAAAATTTTTCTTGTGATCCGAGCTTTCGACAATTTTTAAAAAAATTTTTTCTTGTGATCCGAGCTTTCGACAATTTTTTCAAAAATTTTTTCTTGTGATCCGAGCTTTCGACAATTTTTAAAAAATTTTTTTCTTGTGATCCGAGCTTTCGACAATTTTTAAAAATTTTTTTTCTTGTGATCCGAGCTTTCGACAATTTTTTAAAAAAATTTTTCTTGTGATCCGAGCTTTCGACAATTTTTAAAAAATTTTTTTCTCGTGATCCGTGCTTTCGACAATTTTTTAAAAAATTTTTTCTTGTGATCCGAGCTTTCGACAATTTTTAAAAAATTTTTTTCTTGTGATCCGAGGTTTCGACAATTTTTAAAAAATTTTTTTCTGGTGATCCGAGCTTTCGACAATTTTTTAAATTTTTTTTTCTTGTGATCCGAGCTTTCGACAATTTTTAAAAAATTTTTTTCTTGTGATCCCAGCTTTCGACAATTTTTAAAAAATTTTTTTCTTGTGATCCGAGCTTTCGACAATTATTAAAAAATTTTTTCTTGTGATCCGAGCTTTCGACAATTTTTAAAAATTTTTTTTCTTGTGTTCCGAGCTTTCGACAATTTTTAAAAAAATTTTTTCTTGTGATCCGAGCTTTCGACAATTTTTAAAAAAAATTTTTCTTGTGATCCGAGCTTTCGACAATTTTTAAAAAATTTTTTTCTTGTGATCCGAGCTTTCGACAATTTTTTCAAAAATTTTTTCTTGTGATCCGAGCTTTCGACAATTTTTAAAAAATTTTTTTCTTGTGATCCGAGCTTTCGACAATTTTTAAAAAATTTTTTTCTGGTGATCCGAGCTTTCGACAATTTTTTAAATTTTTTTTTCTTGTGATCCGAGCTTTCGACAATTTTTAAAAAATTTTTTTCTTGTGATCCCAGCTTTCGACAATTTTTAAAAAATTTTTTTCTTGTGATCCGAGCTTTCGACAAGTATTAAAAAATTTTTTCTTGTGATCCGAGCTTTCGACAATTTTTAAAAATTTTTTTTCTTGTGTTCCGAGCTTTCGACAATTTTTAAAAAATTTTTTTCTTGTGATCCGAGCTTTCGACAATTTTTAAAAAAATTTTTTCTTGTGATCCGAGCTTTCGACAATTTTTAAAAAAATTTTTTCTTGTGATCCGAGCTTTCGACAATTTTTAAAAAAAATTTTTCTTGTGATCCGAGCTTTCGACAATTTTTAAAAATATTTTTTCTCGTGATCCGAGCTTTCGACAATTTTTTAAAAAAATTTTTCTTGTGATCCGAGCTTTCGACAATTTTTAAAAAATTTTTTTCTGGTGATCCGAGCTTTCGACAATTTTTTAAATTTTTTTTTCTTGTGATCCGAGCTTTCGACAATTTTTAAAAAAAATTTTTTCTTGTGATCCGAGCTTTCGACAATTTTTAAAATTTTTTTTCTTGTGATCCGAGCTTTCGACAATTTTTAAAAAAATTTTTCTGGTGATCCGAGCTTTCGACAATTTTTAAAAATTTTTTTTCTTGTGATCCGAGCTTTCGACAATTTTTAAAAAAATTTTTCTTGTGATCCGAGCTTTCGACAATTTTTAAAAATTTTTTTCTTGTGATCCGAGCTTTCGACAATTTTTAAAAATTTTTTTTCTTGTGATCCGAGCTTTCGACAATTTTTAAAAAAATTTTTTCTTGTGATCCGAGCTTTCGACAATTTTTAAAAAAATTTTTTCTTGTGATCCGAGCTTTCGACAATTTTTAAAAAAATTTTTTCTTGTGATCCGAGCTTTCGACAATTTTTAAAAATTTTTTTTCTTGTGATCCGAGCTTTCGACAATTTTTAAAAAAATTTTTTCTTGTGATCCGAGCTTTCGACAATTTTTAAAAATTTTTTTTCTTGTGATCCGAGCTTTCGACAATTTTTAAAAAATTTTTTTCTTGTGATCCGAGGTTTCGACAATTTTTAAAAAAATTTTTTCTTGTGATCCGAGCTTTCGACAATTTTTAAAAAAAATTTTTCTTGTGATCCGAGCTTTCGACAATTTTTAAAAAATTTTTTTCTTGTGATCCGAGCTTTCGACAATTTTTAAAAAAATTTTTTCTTGTTATCCGAGCTTTCGACAATTTTTAAAAATTTTTTTTCTTGTGATCCGAGCTTTCGACAATTTTTAAAAAATTTTTTTCTTGTGATCCGAGCTTTCGACAATTTTTAAAAAAAATTTTTCTTGTGATCCGAGCTTTCGACAATTTTTAAAAAAAAATTTTCTTGTGATCCGAGCTTTCGACAATTTTTAAAAAAATTTTTTCTTGTGATCCGAGCTTTCGACAATTTTTAAAAATTTTTTTTCTTGTTATCCGAGCTTTCGACAATTTTTAAAAAATTTTTTTCTTGTGATCCGAGCTTTTGACAATTTTTAAAAAATTTTTTTCTGGTGATCCGAGCTTTCGACAATTTTTTAAAAAATTTTCTCTTGTGATCCGAGCTTTCGACAATTTTTAAAAAAATTTTTTCATGTGATCCGAGCTTTCGACAATTTTTAAAAAATTTTTTCTTGTGATCCGAGCTTTCGACAATTTTTAAAAAATTTTTTTCTTGTGATCCGAGCTTTCGACAATTTTTAAAAAAATTTTTTCTGGTGATCCGAGCTTTCGACAATTTTTTAAATTTTTTTTTCTTGTGATCCGAGCTTTCGACAATTTTTAAAAAATTTTTTTCTTGTGATCCGAGCTTTCGACAATTTTTAAAAATTTTTTTTCTTGTGATCCGAGCTTTCGACAATTTTTAAAAAAATTTTTTCTTGTGATCCGAGTTTTCGACAATTTTTAAAAATTTTTTTTCTTGTGATCCGAGCTTTCGACAATTTTTAAAAAATTTTTTTCTTGTGATCCAAGCTTTCGACAATTTTTAAAAAAAATTTTTCTTTTGATCCGAGCTTTCGACAATTTTTAAAAAAAATTTTTCTTGTGATCCGAGCTTTCGACAATTTTTAAAAATTTTTTTTCTTGTGATCCGAGCTTTCGACAATTTTTAAAAAAATTTTTTCTTGTGATCCGAGCTTTCGACAATTTTTTAAAAAAATTTTTCTTGTGATCCGAGCTTTCGACAATTTTTAAAAAAATTTTTTCTTGTGATCCGAGCTTTCGACAATTTTTAAAAAAAATTTTTTCTTGTGATCCGAGCTTTCGACAATTTTTAAAATTTTTTTTTCTTGTGATCCGAGCTTTCGACAATTTTTAAAAAAAATTTTTCTGGTGATCCGAGCTTTCGACAATTTTTAAAAATTTTTTTTCTTGTGATCCGAGCTTTCGACAATTTTTAAAAAAATTTTTCTTGTGATCCGAGCTTTCGACAATTTTTAAAAATTTTTTTTCTTGTGATCCGAGCTTTCGACAATTTTTAAAAAAATTTTTTCTTGTGATCCGAGCTTTCGACAATTTTTAAAAAATTTTTTTCTTGTGATCCGAGCTTTCGACAATTTTTAAAAAAAATTTTTCTTGTGATCCGAGCTTTCGACAATTTTTTAAAAAATTTTTTCTTGTGATCTGAGCTTTCGACAAGTTTTAACAATTTTTTTTCTTGTGATCCGAGCATTCGACAATTTTTAAAAAATTTTTTTTTTGTGATCCGAGCTTTCGACAATTTTTAAAAAAATTTTTTCTTGTGATCCGAGCTTTCGACAATTTTTAAAAAAATTTTTTCTTGTGATCCGAGCTTTCGACAATTTTTAAAAAAATTTTTTCTTGTGATCCGAGCTTTCGACAATTTTTAAAAAAATTTTTTTTTGTGATCCGAGCTTTCGACAATTTTTAAAAAATTTTTTTCTTGTGATCCGAGCTTTCGACAATTTTTAAAAAAATTTTTTCTTGTGATCCGAGCTTTCGACAATTTTTAAAAAAAATTTTTCTTGTGATCCGAGCTTTCGACAATTTTTAAAAAAATTTTTTCTTGTGATCCGAGCTTTCGACAATTTTTAAAAAAAATTTTTTCTTGTGATCCGAGCTTTCGACAATTTTTAAAAAAATTTTTTCTTGTGATCCGAGCTTTCGACAATTTTTAAAAATTTTTTTTCTGGTGATCCGAGCTATCGACAATTTTTTAAATTTTTTTTTCTTGTGATCCGAGCTTTCGACAATTTTTAAAAATTTTTTTTCTTGTGATCCGAGCTTTTGACAATTTTTAAAAAAATTTTTTCTTGTGATCCGAGCTTTCGACAATTTTTAAAAAATTTTTTTCTTGTGATTCGAGCTTTCGACAATTTTTAAAAAAAATTTTTCTTGTGATCCGAGCATTCGACAATTTTTTAAAAAATTTTTTCTTGTGATCCGAGCTTTCGACAAGTTTTAAAAATTTTTTTTCTTGTGATCCGAGCTTTCGACAATTTTTAAAAAAATTTTTTCTTGTGATCCGAGCTTTCGACAATTTTTAAAAAAATTTTTTCTTGTGATCCGAGCTTTCGACAATTTTTAAAAAAATTTTTTCTTGTGATCCGAGCTTTCGACAATTTTAAAAAATTTTTTTTCTTGTGATCCGAGCTTTCGACAATTTTTAAAAAAATTTTTTCTTGTGATCCGAGCTTTCGACAATTTTTAAAAATTTTTTTTCTTGTGATCCGAGCTTTCGACAATTTTTAAAAAATTTTTTTCTTGTGATCCGAGGTTTCGACAATTTTTAAAAAAAATTTTTCTTGTGATCCGAGCTTTCGACAATTTTTAAAAAAAATTTTTCTTGTGATCCGAGCTTTCGACAATTTTTAAAAAATTTTTTTCTTGTGATCCGAGCTTTCGACAATTTTTAAAAAAAATTTTTCTTGTTATCCGAGCTTTCGACAATTTTTAAAAATTTTTTTTCTTGTGATCCGAGCTTTCGACAATTTTTAAAAAATTTTTTTCTTGTGATCCGAGCTTTCGACAATTTTTAAAAAAAATTTTTCTTGTGATCCGAGCTTTCGACAATTTTTAAAAAAAAATTTTCTTGTGATCCGAGCTTTCGACAATTTTTAAAAAATTTTTTTCTTGTGATCCGTGCTTTCGACATTTTTTTCAAAAATTTTTTCTTGTGATCCGAGCTTTCGACAATTTTTAAAAAAATTTTTTCTTGTGATCCGAGCTTTCGACAATTTTTAAAAAATTTTTTTCTGGTGATCCGAGCTTTCGAAAATTTTTTTTTTTCTTGTGATCCGAGCTTTCGACAATTTTTAAAAAATTTTTTTCTTGTGATCCGAGCTTTCGACAATTTTTAAAAAAATTTTTTCTTGTGATCCGAGCTTTCGACAATTTTTAAAAAATTTTTTCTTGTGATCCGAGCTTTCGACAATTTTTAAAAAATTTTTTTCTTGTGATCCGAGATTTCGACAATTTTTAAAAATTTTTTTTCTTGTGATCCGAGCTTTCGACAATTTTTAAAAAAAATTTTTCTTGTGATCCGAGCTTTCGACAATTTTTAAAAATTTTTTTTCTTGTTATCCGAGCTTTCGACAATTTTTAAAAAATTTTTTTCTGGTGATCCGAGCTTTCGACAATTTTTTAAAAAATTTTTTCTTGTGATCCGAGCTTTCGACAATTTTTAAAAATTTTTTTCTTGTGATCCGAGCTTTCGACAATTTTTAAAAAATTTTTTTCTTGTGATCAGAGCTTTCGAAAATTTTTAAAAAATTTTTTTCTTGTGATCCGAGCTTTCGACAATTTTTAAAAAATTTTTTTCTTGTGATCCGAGCTTTCGACAATTTTTAAAAATTTTTTTTCTTGTGATCCGAGCTTTCGACAATTTTTAAAAAATTTTTTTCTTGTGATCCGAGCTTTCGACAATTTTTAAAAATTTTTTTTCTTGTGATCCGAGCTTTCAACAATTTTTAAAAAATTTTTTTCTTGTGATCCGAGCTTTCGACCATTTTTAAAATTTTTTTTTCTTGTGATCCGAGCTTTCGACAATTTTTAAAAAAAATTTTTCTTGTGATCCGAGCTTTCGACAATTTTTAAAAAATTTTTTTCTTGTGATCCGAGCTTTCGACAATTTTTAAAAATTTTTTTTCTTGTGATCCGAGCTTTCGACAATTTTTAAAAAAATTTTTTCTTGTGATCCGAGCTTTCGACAATTTTTAAAAAATTTTTTTCTTGTGATCCGAGCTTTCGACAATTTTTAAAAAAAATTTTTCTTGTGATCCGAGCTTTCGACAATTTTTAAAACAATTTTTTCTTGTGATCCGAGCATTCGACAATTTTTAAAAAATTTTTTTCTTGTGATCCGTGCTTTCGACAATTTTTAAAAAATTTTTTTCTTGTGATCCGAGCTTTCGACAATTTTTAAAAAATTTTTTTCTTGTGATCCGTGCTTTCGACAATTTTTAAAAAAAATTTTTCTTGTGATGCGAGCTTTCGACAATTTTTTAAAAAATTTTTTCTTGTGATCCGAGCTTTCGACAATTTTTAAAAAATTTTTTTCTTGTGATCCGAGCTTTCGACAATTTTTAAAAAATTTTTTTCTTGTGATCCGAGATTTCGACAATTTTTAAAAAATTTTTTTCTGGTGATCCGAGCTTTCGACAATTTTTAAAAAAATTTTTTCTGGTGATCCGAGCTTTCGACAATTTTTAAAAAATTTTTTTCTTGTGATCCGAGCTTTCGACAATTTTTAAAATTTTTTTTTATTGTGATCCGAGCTTTCGACAATTTTTAAAAAATTTTTTTCTTGTGATCCGAGCTTTCGACAATTTTTAAAAATTTTTTTTCTTGTGATCCGAGCTTTCGACAATTTTTAAAAATTTTTTTTCTTGTGATCCGAGCTTTCGACAATTTTTAAAAAATTTTTTTCTTGTGATCCAAGCTTTCGACAATTTTTAAAAAAAATTTTTCTTTTGATCCGAGCTTTCGACAATTTTTAAAAAAAATTTTTCTTGTGATCCGAGCTTTCGACAATTTTTAAAAATTTTTTTTCTTGTGATCCGAGCTTTCGACAATTTTTAAAAAAATTTTTTCTTGTGATCCGAGCTTTCGACAATTTTTTAAAAAAATTTTTCTTGTGATCCGAGCTTTCGACAATTTTTAAAAAAATTTTTTCTTGTGATCCGAGCTTTCGACAATTTTTAAAAAAAATTTTTTCTTGTGATCCGAGCTTTCGACAATTTTTAAAATTTTTTTTTCTTGTGATCCGAGCTTTCGACAATTTTTAAAAAAAATTTTTCTGGTGATCCGAGCTTTCGACAATTTTTAAAAATTTTTTTTCTTGTGATCCGAGCTTTCGACAATTTTTAAAAAAATTTTTCTTGTGATCCGAGCTTTCGACAATTTTTAAAAATTTTTTTTCTTGTGATCCGAGCTTTCGACAATTTTTAAAAAAATTTTTTCTTGTGATCCGAGCTTTCGACAATTTTTAAAAAATTTTTTTCTTGTGATCCGAGCTTTCGACAATTTTTAAAAAAAATTTTTCTTGTGATCCGAGCTTTCGACAATTTTTTAAAAAATTTTTTCTTGTGATCTGAGCTTTCGACAAGTTTTAACAATTTTTTTTCTTGTGATCCGAGCATTCGACAATTTTTAAAAAATTTTTTTCTTGTGATCCGAGCTTTCGACAATTTTTAAAAAAATTTTTTCTTGTGATCCGAGCTTTCGACAATTTTTAAAAAAATTTTTTCTTGTGATCCGAGCTTTCGACAATTTTTAAAAAAATTTTTTCTTGTGATCCGAGCTTTCGACAATTTTTAAAAAAATTTTTTTTTGTGATCCGAGCTTTCGACAATTTTTAAAAAATTTTTTTCTTGTGATCCGAGCTTTCGACAATTTTTAAAAAAATTTTTTCTTGTGATCCGAGCTTTCGACAATTTTTAAAAAAATTTTTTCTTGTGATCCGAGCTTTCGACAATTTTTAAAAAAATTTTTTCTTGTGATCCGAGCTTTCGACAATTTTTAAAAAAATTTTTTTCTTGTGATCCGAGCTTTCGACAATTTTTAAAAAAATTTTTTCTTGTGATCCGAGCTTTCGACAATTTTTAAAAAATTTTTTTCTGGTGATCCGAGCTATCGACAATTTTTTAAATTTTTTTTTCTTGTGATCCGAGCTTTCGACAATTTTTAAAAATTTTTTTTCTTGTGATCCGAGCTTTTGACAATTTTTAAAAAAATTTTTTCTTGTGATCCGAGCTTTCGACAATTTTTAAAAAATTTTTTTCTTGTGATCCGAGCTTTCGACAATTTTTAAAAAAAATTTTTCTTGTGATCCGAGCATTCGACAATTTTTTAAAAAATTTTTTCTTGTGATCCGAGCTTTCGACAAGTTTTAAAAATTTTTTTTCTTGTGATCCGAGCTTTCGACAATTTTTAAAAAATTTTTTTCTTGTGATCCGAGCTTTCGACAATTTTTAAAAAAATTTTTTCTTGTGATCCGAGCTTTCGACAATTTTTAAAAAAATTTTTTCTTGTGATCCGAGCTTTCGACAATTTTTAAAAAATTTTTTTCTTGTGATCCGAGCTTTCGACAATTTTTAAAAATTTTTTTTCTTGTGATCCGAGCTTTCGACAATTTTTAAAAAAATTTTTTCTTGTGATCCGAGCTTTCGACAATTTTTAAAAAAATTTTTTCTTGTGATCCGAGCTTTCGACAATTTTTAAAAAAATTTTTTCTTGTGATCCGAGCTTTCGACAATTTTTAAAAATTTTTTTTCTTGTGATCCGAGCTTTCGACAATTTTTAAAAAAATTTTTTCTTGTGATCCGAGCTTTCGACAATTTTTAAAAATTTTTTTTCTTGTGATCCGAGCTTTCGACAATTTTTAAAAAATTTTTTTCTTGTGATCCGAGGTTTCGACAATTTTTAAAAAAAATTTTTCTTGTGATCCGAGCTTTCGACAATTTTTAAAAAAAATTTTTCTTGTGATCCGAGCTTTCGACAATTTTTAAAAAATTTTTTTCTTGTGATCCGAGCTTTCGACAATTTTTAAAAAAATTTTTTCTTGTTATCCGAGCTTTCGACAATTTTTAAAAATTTTTTTTCTTGTGATCCGAGCTTTCGACAATTTTTAAAAAATTTTTTTCTTGTGATCCGAGCTTTCGACAATTTTTAAAAAATTTTTTTCTTGTGATCCGTGCTTTCGACATTTTTTTCAAAAATTTTTTCTTGTGATCCGAGCTTTCGACAATTTTTAAAAAAATTTTTTCTTGTGATCCGAGCTTTCGACAATTTTTAAAAAATTTTTTTCTGGTGATCCGAGCTTTCGAAAATTTTTTTTTTTTCTTGTGATCCGAGCTTTCGACAATTTTTAAAAAATTTTTTTCTTGTGATCCGAGCTTTCGACAATTTTTAAAAAAATTTTTTCTTGTGATCCGAGCTTTCGACAATTTTTAAAAAATTTTTTCTTGTGATCCGAGCTTTCGACAATTTTTAAAAAATTTTTTTCTTGTGATCCGAGATTTCGACAATTTTTAAAAATTTTTTTTCTTGTGATCCGAGCTTTCGACAATTTTTAAAAAAAATTTTTCTTGTGATCCGAGCTTTCGACAATTTTTAAAAATTTTTTTTCTTGTTATCCGAGCTTTCGACAATTTTTAAAAAATTTTTTCTTGTGATCCGAGCTTTCGACAATTTTTAAAAATTTTTTTTCTTGTGATCCGAGCTTTTGACAATTTTTAAAAAATTTTTTTCTGGTGATCCGAGCTTTCGACAATTTTTTAAAAAATTTTTTCTTGTGATCCGAGCTTTCGACAATTTTTAAAAATTTTTTTCTTGTGATCCGAGCTTTCGACAATTTTTAAAAAAATTTTTTCTTGTGATCAGAGCTTTCGAAAATTTTTAAAAAATTTTTTTCTTGTGATCCGAGCTTTCGACAATTTTTAAAAATTTTTTTTCTTGTGATCCGAGCTTTCGACAATTTTTAAAAATTTTTTTTCTTGTGATCCGAGCTTTCGACAATTTTTAAAAAATTTTTTTCTTGTGATCCGAGCTTTCGACAATTTTTAAAAAATTTTTTTCTTGTGATCCGAGCTTTCGACAATTTTTAAAAAATTTTTTTCTTGTGATCCGAGCTTTCGACAATTTTTAAAATTTTTTTTTCTTGTGATCCGAGCTTTCGACAATTTTTAAAAAAAATTTTTCTTGTGATCCGAGCTTTCGACAATTTTTAAAAAATTTTTTTCTTGTGATCCGAGCTTTCGACAATTTTTAAAAATTTTTTTTCTTGTGATCCGAGCTTTCGACAATTTTTAAAAAAATTTTTTCTTGTGATCCGAGCTTTCGACAATTTTTAAAAAATTTTTTTCTTGTGATCCGAGCTTTCGACAATTTTTAAAAAAAATTTTTCTTGTGATCCGAGCTTTCGACAATTTTTAAAACAATTTTTTCTTGTGATCCGAGCATTCGACAATTTTTAAAAAATTTTTTTCTTGTGATCCGTGCTTTCGACAATTTTTAAAAAATTTTTTTCTTGTGATCCGAGCTTTCGACAATTTTTAAAAAATTTTTTTCTTGTGATCCGTGCTTTCGACAATTTTTAAAAAAAATTTTTCTTGTGATGCGAGCTTTCGACAATTTTTTAAAAAATTTTTTCTTGTGATCCGAGCTTTCGACAATTTTTAAAAAATTTTTTTCTTGTGATCCGAGCTTTCGACAATTTTTAAAAAATTTTTTTCTTGTGATCCGAGCTTTCGACAATTTTTAAAAAATTTTTTTCTGGTGATCCGAGCTTTCGACAATTTTTAAAAAAATTTTTTCTGGTGATCCGAGCTTTCGACAATTTTTAAAAAATTTTTTTCTTGTGATCCGAGCTTTCGACAATTTTTAAAATTTTTTTTTATTGTGATCCGAGCTTTCGACAATTTTTAAAAAATTTTTTTCTTGTGATCCGAGCTTTCGACAATTTTTAAAAATTTTTTTTCTTGTGATCCGAGCTTTCGACAATTTTTAAAAAAAATTTTTCTTGTGATCCGAGCTTTCGACAATTTTTTAAAAAATTTTTTCTTGTGATCCGAGCTTTCGACAATTTTTAAAAATTTTTTTTCTTGTGATCCGAGCTTTCGACAATTTTTAAAAAATTTTTTTCTTGTGATCCGAGCTTTCGACAATTTTTAAAAAAATTTTTTCTTGTGATCCGAGCTTTCGACAATTTTTAAAAAAATTTTTTCTTGTGATCCGAGCTTTCGACAATTTTTAAAAAATTTTTTTCTTGTGATCCGAGCTTTCGACAATTTTTAAAAATTTTTTTTCTTGTGATCCGAGCTTTCGACAATTTTTAAAAATTTTTTTTCTTGTGATCCGAGCTTTCGACAATTTTTAAAAAATTTTTTTCTTGTGATCCGAGCTTTCGACAATTTTTAAAAATTTTTTTTCTTGTGATCCGAGCTTTCGACAATTTTTAAAAAATTTTTTTCTTGTGATCCGAGCTTTTGACAATTTTTAAAAATTTTTTTTCTTGTGATCCGAGCTTTCGACAATTTTTAAAAAAATTTTTTCTTGTGATCCGAGCTTTCGACAATTTTTAAAAAATTTTTTTCTTGTGATCCGAGCTTTCGACAATTTTTAAAAAAATTTTTTCTTGTGATCCGAGCTTTCGACAATTTTTAAAAAAATTTTTTCATGTGATCCGAGCTTTCGACAATTTTTAAAAATTTTTTTTCTTGTGATCCGAGCTTTCGACAATTTTTAAAAAATTTTTTTCTTGTGATCCGAGCTTTCGACAATTTTTAAAAATTTTTTTCTTGTGATCCGAGCTTTCGACAATTTTTAAAAAAATTTTTTCTTGTGATCCGAGCTTTCGACAATTTTTAAAAAATTTTTTTCTTGTGATCCGAGCATTCGACAATTTTTAAAAAAATTTTTTCTTGTGATCCGAGCTTTCGACAATTTTTAAAACAATTTTTTCTTGTGATCCGAGCATTCGACAATTTTTAAAAAATTTTTTTCTTGTGATCCGAGCTTTCGACAATTTTTAAAAAATTTTTTTCTTGTGATCCGAGCTTTCGACAATTTTTAAAAATTTTTTTTCTAGTGATCCGTGCTTTCGACAATTTTTAAAAAAAATTTTTCTTGTGATGCGAGCTTTCGACAATTTTTTAAAAAATTTTTTCTTGTGATCCGAGCTTTCGACAATTTTTAAAAATTTTTTTTCTTGTGATCCGAGCTTTCGACAATTTTTAAAAAATTTTTTTCTTGTGATCCGAGCTTTCGACAATTTTTAAAAAATTTTTTTCTGGTGATCCGAGCTTTCGACAATTTTTAAAAAATTTTTTCTGGTGATCCGAGCTTTCGACAATTTTTAAAAATTTTTTTCTTGTGATCCGAGCTTTCGACAATTTTTAAAAAAATTTTTTCTTGTGATCCGAGCTTTCGACAATTTTTAAAAAAATTTTTTCTTGTGATCCGAGCTTTCGACAATTTTTAAAAAAATTTTTTCTTGTGATCCGAGCTTTCGACAATTTTTAAAAATTTTTTTTCTTGTGATCCGAGCTTTCGACAATTTTTAAAAATTTTTTTTCTTGTGATCCGAGCTTTCGACAATTTTTAAAAAATTTTTTTCTTGTGATCCGAGCTTTCGACAATTTTTAAAAATTTTTTTTCTTGTGATCCGAGCTTTCGACAATTTTTAAAAAAATTTTTTCTTGTGATCCGAGCTTTCGACAATTTTTAAAAAAATTTTTTTTTGTGATCCGAGCTTTCGACAATTTTTAAAAAATTTTTTTCTTGTGATCCGAGCTTTCGACAATTTTTAAAAAAATTTTTTCTTGTGATCCGAGCTTTCGACAATTTTTAAAAAAAATTTTTCTTGTGATCCGAGCTTTCGACAATTTTTAAAAAAATTTTTTCTTGTGATCCGAGCTTTCGACAATTTTTAAAAAAAATTTTTTCTTGTGATCCGAGCTTTCGACAATTTTTAAAAAAATTTTTTCTTGTGATCCGAGCTTTCGACAATTTTTAAAAAATTTTTTTCTGGTGATCCGAGCTATCGACAATTTTTTAAATTTTTTTTTCTTGTGATCCGAGCTTTCGACAATTTTTAAAAATTTTTTTTCTTGTGATCCGAGCTTTTGACAATTTTTAAAAAAATTTTTTCTTGTGATCCGAGCTTTCGACAATTTTTAAAAAATTTTTTTCTTGTGATCCGAGCTTTCGACAATTTTTAAAAAAAATTTTTCTTGTGATCCGAGCATTCGACAATTTTTTAAAAAATTTTTTCTTGTGATCCGAGCTTTCGACAAGTTTTAAAAATTTTTTTTCTTGTGATCCGAGCTTTCGACAATTTTTAAAAAATTTTTTTCTTGTGATCCGAGCTTTCGACAATTTTTAAAAAAATTTTTTCTTGTGATCCGAGCTTTCGACAATTTTTAAAAAAATTTTTTCTTGTGATCCGAGCTTTCGACAATTTTTAAAAAATTTTTTTCTTGTGATCCGAGCTTTCGACAATTTTTAAAAATTTTTTTTCTTGTGATCCGAGCTTTCGACAATTTTTAAAAAAATTTTTTCTTGTGATCCGAGCTTTCGACAATTTTTAAAAAAATTTTTTCTTGTGATCCGAGCTTTCGACAATTTTTAAAAAAATTTTTTCTTGTGATCCGAGCTTTCGACAATTTTTAAAAATTTTTTTTCTTGTGATCCGAGCTTTCGACAATTTTTAAAAAAATTTTTTCTTGTGATCCGAGCTTTCGACAATTTTTAAAAATTTTTTTTCTTGTGATCCGAGCTTTCGACAATTTTTAAAAAATTTTTTTCTTGTGATCCGAGGTTTCGACAATTTTTAAAAAAAATTTTTCTTGTGATCCGAGCTTTCGACAATTTTTAAAAAAAATTTTTCTTGTGATCCGAGCTTTCGACAATTTTTAAAAAATTTTTTTCTTGTGATCCGAGCTTTCGACAATTTTTAAAAAAAATTTTTCTTGTTATCCGAGCTTTCGACAATTTTTAAAAATTTTTTTTCTTGTGATCCGAGCTTTCGACAATTTTTAAAAAAATTTTTTCTTGTGATCCGAGCTTTCGACAATTTTTAAAAAAAATTTTTCTTGTGATCCGAGCTTTCGACAATTTTTAAAAAAAAATTTTCTTGTGATCCGAGCTTTCGACAATTTTTAAAAAATTTTTTTCTTGTGATCCGTGCTTTCGACATTTTTTTCAAAAATTTTTTCTTGTGATCCGAGCTTTCGACAATTTTTAAAAAAATTTTTTCTTGTGATCCGAGCTTTCGACAATTTTTAAAAAATTTTTTTCTGGTGATCCGAGCTTTCGAAAATTTTTTTTTTTTCTTGTGATCCGAGCTTTCGACAATTTTTAAAAAATTTTTTTCTTGTGATCCGAGCTTTCGACAATTTTTAAAAAAATTTTTTCTTGTGATCCGAGCTTTCGACAATTTTTAAAAAATTTTTTCTTGTGATCCGAGCTTTCGACAATTTTTAAAAAATTTTTTTCTTGTGATCCGAGATTTCGACAATTTTTAAAAATTTTTTTTCTTGTGATCCGAGCTTTCGACAATTTTTAAAAAAAATTTTTCTTGTGATCCGAGCTTTCGACAATTTTTAAAAATTTTTTTTCTTGTTATCCGAGCTTTCGACAATTTTTAAAAAATTTTTTTCTGGTGATCCGAGCTTTCGACAATTTTTTAAAAAATTTTTTCTTGTGATCCGAGCTTTCGACAATTTTTAAAAATTTTTTTCTTGTGATCCGAGCTTTCGACAATTTTTAAAAAATTTTTTTCTTGTGATCAGAGCTTTCGAAAATTTTTAAAAAATTTTTTTCTTGTGATCCGAGCTTTCGACAATTTTTAAAAATTTTTTTTCTTGTGATCCGAGCTTTCGACAATTTTTAAAAATTTTTTTTCTTGTGATCCGAGCTTTCGACAATTTTTAAAAAATTTTTTTCTTGTGATCCGAGCTTTCGACAATTTTTAAAAATTTTTTTTCTTGTGATCCGAGCTTTCAACAATTTTTAAAAAATTTTTTTCTTGTGATCCGAGCTTTCGACAATTTTTAAAATTTTTTTTTCTTGTGATCCGAGCTTTCGACAATTTTTAAAAAAAATTTTTCTTGTGATCCGAGCTTTCGACAATTTTTAAAAAATTTTTTTCTTGTGATCCGAGCTTTCGACAATTTTTAAAAATTTTTTTTCTTGTGATCCGAGCTTTCGACAATTTTTAAAAAAATTTTTTCTTGTGATCCGAGCTTTCGACAATTTTTAAAAAATTTTTTTCTTGTGATCCGAGCTTTCGACAATTTTTAAAAAAAATTTTTCTTGTGATCCGAGCTTTCGACAATTTTTAAAACAATTTTTTCTTGTGATCCGAGCATTCGACAATTTTTAAAAAATTTTTTTCTTGTGATCCGTGCTTTCGACAATTTTTAAAAAATTTTTTTCTTGTGATCCGAGCTTTCGACAATTTTTAAAAAATTTTTTTCTTGTGATCCGTGCTTTCGACAATTTTTAAAAAAAATTTTTCTTGTGATGCGAGCTTTCGACAATTTTTTAAAAAATTTTTTCTTGTGATCCGAGCTTTCGACAATTTTTAAAAAATTTTTTTCTTGTGATCCGAGCTTTCGACAATTTTTAAAAAATTTTTTTCTTGTGATCCGAGCTTTCGACAATTTTTAAAAAATTTTTTTCTGGTGATCCGAGCTTTCGACAATTTTTAAAAAAATTTTTTCTGGTGATCCGAGCTTTCGACAATTTTTAAAAAATTTTTTTCTTGTGATCCGAGCTTTCGACAATTTTTAAAATTTTTTTTTATTGTGATCCGAGCTTTCGACAATTTTTAAAAAATTTTTTTCTTGTGATCCGAGCTTTCGACAATTTTTAAAAATTTTTTTTCTTGTGATCCGAGCTTTCGACAATTTTTAAAAATTTTTTTTCTTGTGATCCGAGCTTTCGACACTTTTTAAAAAATTTTTTTCTTGTGATCCAAGCTTTCGACAATTTTTAAAAAAAATTTTTCTTTTGATCCGAGCTTTCGACAATTTTTAAAAAAAATTTTTCTTGTGATCCGAGCTTTCGACAATTTTTAAAAATTTTTTTTCTTGTGATCCGAGCTTTCGACAATTTTTAAAAAAATTTTTTCTTGTGATCCGAGCTTTCGACAATTTTTTAAAAAATTTTTTCTTGTGATCCGAGCTTTCGACAATTTTTAAAAAAATTTTTTCTTGTGATCCGAGCTTTCGACAATTTTTAAAAAAAATTTTTTCTTGTGATCCGAGCTTTCGACAATTTTTAAAATTTTTTTTTCTTGTGATCCGAGCTTTCGACAATTTTTAAAAAAAATTTTTCTGGTGATCCGAGCTTTCGACAATTTTTAAAAATTTTTTTTCTTGTGATCCGAGCTTTCGACAATTTTTAAAAAAATTTTTCTTGTGATCCGAGCTTTCGACAATTTTTAAAAATTTTTTTTCTTGTGATCCGAGCTTTCGACAATTTTTAAAAAAATTTTTTCTTGTGATCCGAGCTTTCGACAATTTTTAAAAAATTTTTTTCTTGTGATCCGAGCTTTCGACAATTTTTAAAAAAAATTTTTCTTGTGATCCGAGCTTTCGACAATTTTTTAAAAAATTTTTTCTTGTGATCTGAGCTTTCGACAAGTTTTAACAATTTTTTTTCTTGTGATCCGAGCATTCGACAATTTTTAAAAAATTTTTTTCTTGTGATCCGAGCTTTCGACAATTTTTAAAAAAATTTTTTCTTGTGATCCGAGCTTTCGACAATTTTTAAAAAAATTTTTTCTTGTGATCCGAGCTTTCGACAATTTTTAAAAAAATTTTTTCTTGTGATCCGAGCTTTCGACAATTTTTAAAAAAATTTTTTTTTGTGATCCGAGCTTTCGACAATTTTTAAAAAATTTTTTTCTTGTGATCCGAGCTTTCGACAATTTTTAAAAAAATTTTTTCTTGTGATCCGAGCTTTCGACAATTTTTAAAAAAATTTTTTCTTGTGATCCGAGCTTTCGACAATTTTTAAAAAAATTTTTTCTTGTGATCCGAGCTTTCGACAATTTTTAAAAAAATTTTTTTCTTGTGATCCGAGCTTTCGACAATTTTTAAAAAAATTTTTTCTTGTGATCCGAGCTTTCGACAATTTTTAAAAAATTTTTTTCTGGTGATCCGAGCTATCGACAATTTTTTAAATTTTTTTTTCTTGTGATCCGAGCTTTCGACAATTTTTAAAAATTTTTTTTCTTGTGATCCGAGCTTTTGACAATTTTTAAAAAAATTTTTTCTTGTGATCCGAGCTTTCGACAATTTTTAAAAAATTTTTTTCTTGTGATCCGAGCTTTCGACAATTTTTAAAAAAAATTTTTCTTGTGATCCGAGCATTCGACAATTTTTTAAAAAATTTTTTCTTGTGATCCGAGCTTTCGACAAGTTTTAAAAATTTTTTTTCTTGTGATCCGAGCTTTCGACAATTTTTAAAAAATTTTTTTCTTGTGATCCGAGCTTTCGACAATTTTTAAAAAAATTTTTTCTTGTGATCCGAGCTTTCGACAATTTTTAAAAAAATTTTTTCTTGTGATCCGAGCTTTCGACAATTTTTAAAAAATTTTTTTCTTGTGATCCGAGCTTTCGACAATTTTTAAAAATTTTTTTTCTTGTGATCCGAGCTTTCGACAATTTTTAAAAAAATTTTTTCTTGTGATCCGAGCTTTCGACAATTTTTAAAAAAATTTTTTCTTGTGATCCGAGCTTTCGACAATTTTTAAAAAAATTTTTTCTTGTGATCCGAGCTTTCGACAATTTTTAAAAATTTTTTTTCTTGTGATCCGAGCTTTCGACAATTTTTAAAAAAATTTTTTCTTGTGATCCGAGCTTTCGACAATTTTTAAAAATTTTTTTTCTTGTGATCCGAGCTTTCGACAATTTTTAAAAAATTTTTTTCTTGTGATCCGAGGTTTCGACAATTTTTAAAAAAAATTTTTCTTGTGATCCGAGCTTTCGACAATTTTTAAAAAAAATTTTTCTTGTGATCCGAGCTTTCGACAATTTTTAAAAAATTTTTTTCTTGTGATCCGAGCTTTCGACAATTTTTAAAAAAATTTTTTCTTGTTATCCGAGCTTTCGACAATTTTTAAAAATTTTTTTTCTTGTGATCCGAGCTTTCGACAATTTTTAAAAAATTTTTTTCTTGTGATCCGAGCTTTCGACAATTTTTAAAAAATTTTTTTCTTGTGATCCGTGCTTTCGACATTTTTTTCAAAAATTTTTTCTTGTGATCCGAGCTTTCGACAATTTTTAAAAAAATTTTTTCTTGTGATCCGAGCTTTCGACAATTTTTAAAAAATTTTTTTCTGGTGATCCGAGCTTTCGAAAATTTTTTTTTTTTCTTGTGATCCGAGCTTTCGACAATTTTTAAAAAATTTTTTTCTTGTGATCCGAGCTTTCGACAATTTTTAAAAAAATTTTTTCTTGTGATCCGAGCTTTCGACAATTTTTAAAAAATTTTTTCTTGTGATCCGAGCTTTCGACAATTTTTAAAAAATTTTTTTCTTGTGATCCGAGATTTCGACAATTTTTAAAAATTTTTTTTCTTGTGATCCGAGCTTTCGACAATTTTTAAAAAAAATTTTTCTTGTGATCCGAGCTTTCGACAATTTTTAAAAATTTTTTTTCTTGTTATCCGAGCTTTCGACAATTTTTAAAAAATTTTTTCTTGTGATCCGAGCTTTCGACAATTTTTAAAAATTTTTTTTCTTGTGATCCGAGCTTTTGACAATTTTTAAAAAATTTTTTTCTGGTGATCCGAGCTTTCGACAATTTTTTAAAAAATTTTTTCTTGTGATCCGAGCTTTCGACAATTTTTAAAAATTTTTTTCTTGTGATCCGAGCTTTCGACAATTTTTAAAAAAATTTTTTCTTGTGATCAGAGCTTTCGAAAATTTTTAAAAAATTTTTTTCTTGTGATCCGAGCTTTCGACAATTTTTAAAAATTTTTTTTCTTGTGATCCGAGCTTTCGACAATTTTTAAAAATTTTTTTTCTTGTGATCCGAGCTTTCGACAATTTTTAAAAAATTTTTTTCTTGTGATCCGAGCTTTCGACAATTTTTAAAAATTTTTTTTCTTGTGATCCGAGCTTTCGACAATTTTTAAAAAATTTTTTTCTTGTGATCCGAGCTTTCGACAATTTTTAAAATTTTTTTTTCTTGTGATCCGAGCTTTCGACAATTTTTAAAAAAAATTTTTCTTGTGATCCGAGCTTTCGACAATTTTTAAAAAATTTTTTTCTTGTGATCCGAGCTTTCGACAATTTTTAAAAATTTTTTTTCTTGTGATCCGAGCTTTCGACAATTTTTAAAAAAATTTTTTCTTGTGATCCGAGCTTTCGACAATTTTTAAAAAATTTTTTTCTTGTGATCCGAGCTTTCGACAATTTTTAAAAAAAATTTTTCTTGTGATCCGAGCTTTCGACAATTTTTAAAACAATTTTTTCTTGTGATCCGAGCATTCGACAATTTTTAAAAAATTTTTTTCTTGTGATCCGTGCTTTCGACAATTTTTAAAAAATTTTTTTCTTGTGATCCGAGCTTTCGACAATTTTTAAAAAATTTTTTTCTTGTGATCCGTGCTTTCGACAATTTTTAAAAAAAATTTTTCTTGTGATGCGAGCTTTCGACAATTTTTTAAAAAATTTTTTCTTGTGATCCGAGCTTTCGACAATTTTTAAAAAATTTTTTTCTTGTGATCCGAGCTTTCGACAATTTTTAAAAAATTTTTTTCTTGTGATCCGAGCTTTCGACAATTTTTAAAAAATTTTTTTCTGGTGATCCGAGCTTTCGACAATTTTTAAAAAAATTTTTTCTGGTGATCCGAGCTTTCGACAATTTTTAAAAAATTTTTTTCTTGTGATCCGAGCTTTCGACAATTTTTAAAATTTTTTTTTATTGTGATCCGAGCTTTCGACAATTTTTAAAAAATTTTTTTCTTGTGATCCGAGCTTTCGACAATTTTTAAAAATTTTTTTTCTTGTGATCCGAGCTTTCGACAATTTTTAAAAAAAATTTTTCTTGTGATCCGAGCTTTCGACAATTTTTTAAAAAATTTTTTCTTGTGATCCGAGCTTTCGACAATTTTTAAAAATTTTTTTTCTTGTGATCCGAGCTTTCGACAATTTTTAAAAAATTTTTTTCTTGTGATCCGAGCTTTCGACAATTTTTAAAAAAATTTTTTCTTGTGATCCGAGCTTTCGACAATTTTTAAAAAAATTTTTTCTTGTGATCCGAGCTTTCGACAATTTTTAAAAAATTTTTTTCTTGTGATCCGAGCTTTCGACAATTTTTAAAAATTTTTTTTCTTGTGATCCGAGCTTTCGACAATTTTTAAAAATTTTTTTTCTTGTGATCCGAGCTTTCGACAATTTTTAAAAAATTTTTTTCTTGTGATCCGAGCTTTCGACAATTTTTAAAAATTTTTTTTCTTGTGATCCGAGCTTTCGACAATTTTTAAAAAATTTTTTTCTTGTGATCCGAGCTTTTGACAATTTTAAAAATTTTTTTTCTTGTGATCCGAGCTTTCGACAATTTTTAAAAAATTTTTTCTTGTGATCCGAGCTTTCGACAATTTTTAAAAAATTTTTTTCTTGTGATCCGAGCTTTCGACAATTTTTAAAAAAATTTTTTCTTGTGATCCGAGCTTTCGACAATTTTTAAAAAATTTTTTCATGTGATCCGAGCTTTCGACAATTTTAAAAATTTTTTTTCTTGTGATCCGAGCTTTCGACAATTTTTAAAAAATTTTTTTCTTGTGATCCGAGCTTTCGACAATTTTTAAAAATTTTTTTCTTGTGATCCGAGCTTTCGACAATTTTTAAAAAAATTTTTTCTTGTGATCCGAGCTTTCGACAATTTTTAAAAAATTTTTTTCTTGTGATCCGAGCATTCGACAATTTTTAAAAAAATTTTTTCTTGTGATCCGAGCTTTCGACAATTTTTAAAACAATTTTTTCTTGTGATCCGAGCATTCGACAATTTTTAAAAAATTTTTTTCTTGTGATCCGAGCTTTCGACAATTTTTAAAAAATTTTTTCTTGTGATCCGAGCTTTCGACAATTTTTAAAAATTTTTTTTCTAGTGATCCGTGCTTTCGACAATTTTTAAAAAAATTTTTCTTGTGATGCGAGCTTTCGACAATTTTTTAAAAAATTTTTTCTTGTGATCCGAGCTTTCGACAATTTTTAAAAATTTTTTTTCTTGTGATCCGAGCTTTCGACAATTTTTAAAAAATTTTTTCTTGTGATCCGAGCTTTCGACAATTTTTAAAAAATTTTTTTCTGGTGATCCGAGCTTTCGACAATTTTTAAAAAATTTTTTCTGGTGATCCGAGCTTTCGACAATTTTTAAAAATTTTTTTCTTGTGATCCGAGCTTTCGACAATTTTTAAAAAAATTTTTTCTTGTGATCCGAGCTTTCGACAATTTTTAAAAAAATTTTTTCTTGTGATCCGAGCTTTCGACAATTTTTAAAAAAATTTTTTCTTGTGATCCGAGCTTTCGACAATTTTTAAAAATTTTTTTTCTTGTGATCCGAGCTTTCGACAATTTTTAAAAATTTTTTTTCTTGTGATCCGAGCTTTCGACAATTTTTAAAAAATTTTTTTCTTGTGATCCGAGCTTTCGACAATTTTTAAAAATTTTTTTTCTTGTGATCCGAGCTTTCGACAATTTTTAAAAAAATTTTTTCTTGTGATCCGAGCTTTCGACAATTTTTAAAAAATTTTTTTCTGGTGATACGAGCTTTCGACAATTTTTTAAATTTTTTTTCTTGTGATCCGAGCTTTCGACAATTTTTAAAAAATTTTTTTTTTGTGATCCGAGCTTTCGACAATTTTTAAAAATTTTTTTCTTGTGATCCGAGCTTTCGACAATTTTTAAAAAAATTTTTCTTGTGATCCGAGCTTTCGACAATTTTTAAAAAAATTTTTTCTTGTGATCCGAGCTTTCGACAATTTTTAAAATTTTTTTTTCTTGTGATCCGAGCTTTCGACAATTTTTAAAAATTTTTTTTCTTGTGATCCGAGCTTTCGACAATTTTTAAAAAATTTTTTCTTGTGATCCGAGCTTTCGACAATTTTTAAAAATTTTTTTTCTTGTGATCCGAGCTTTCGACAATTTTTAAAAAATTTTTTCTTGTGATCCGAGCTTTCGACAATTTTTAAAAATTTTTTTTCTTGTGATCCGAGCTTTCGACAATTTTTAAAAAAATTTTTCTTGTGATCCGAGCTTTCGACAATTTTTAAAAATTTTTTTCTTGTGATCCGAGCTTTCGACAATTTTTAAAAAATTTTTTCTTGTGATCCGAGCTTTCGACAATTTTTAAAAAATTTTTTCATGTGATCCGAGCTTTCGACAATTTTTAAAAAATTTTTTCTTGTGATCCGAGCTTTCGACAATTTTTAAAAAATTTTTTTCTTGTGATCCGAGCTTTCGACAATTTTTAAAAAAATTTTTCTGGTGATCCGAGCTTTCGACAATTTTTAAAATTTTTTTTCTTGTGATCCGAGCTTTCGACAATTTTTAAAAAATTTTTTTCTTGTGATCCGAGCTTTCGACAATTTTTAAAAAATTTTTTTCTTGTGATCCGAGCTTTCGACAATTTTTAAAAAATTTTTTCTTGTGATCCGAGCTTTCGACAATTTTTAAAAATTTTTTTCTTGTGATCCGAGCTTTCGACAATTTTTAAAAATTTTTTTCTTGTGATCCGAGCTTTCGACAATTTTTAAAAAAATTTTTCTTGTGATCCGAGCTTTCGACAATTTTTAAAAAAATTTTTCTTGTGATCCGAGCTTTCGACAATTTTTAAAAATTTTTTTTCTTGTGATCCGAGCTTTCGACAATTTTTAAAAAATTTTTTCTTGTGATCCGAGCTTTCGACAATTTTTAAAAAATTTTTTCTTGTGATCCGAGCTTTCGACAATTTTTAAAAAATTTTTTTCTTGTGATCCGAGCTTTCGACAATTTTTAAAAAATTTTTTCTTGTGATCCGAGCTTTCGACAATTTTTAAAAAATTTTTTTCTTGTGATCCGAGCTTTCGACAATTTTTAAAAAAATTTTTTCTTGTGATCCGAGCTTTCGACAATTTTTAAAAATTTTTTTCTTGTGATCCGAGCTTTCGACAATTTTTAAAAAAATTTTTCTTGTGATCCGAGCTTTCGACAATTTTTAAAAATTTTTTTCTTGTGATCCGAGCTTTCGACAATTTTTAAAAAATTTTTTTCTTGTGATCCGAGCTTTCGACAATTTTTAAAAATTTTTTTCTTGTGATCCGAGCTTTCGACAATTTTAAAAATTTTCTTTTTCTTGTGATCCGAGCTTTCGACAATTTTTAAAAAATTTTTCTTGTGATCCGAGCTTTCGACAATTTTTAAAAAATTTTTTCTTGTGATCCGAGCTTTCGACAATTTTTTCAAAAATTTTTTCTTGTGATCCGAGCTTTCGACAATTTTTAAAAATTTTTTTCTTGTGATCCGAG
>CAWVQI010000132.1:0-33718 GCA_963932335.1 Andrena marginata | reverse complement strand
TTTGTGATCAAAATTTTAGCAATTCAATTGAAACTATCCTCGATTTTTGTGGATTTACTTAAAAATTTTAATTTTTTATGAACGAAAATTTTAGCAATTCAATTGAAACTTATCTTCGATGTTTTGGGATTTTTTACAAATTTTAATTATTATGAACGAAGTTTTAGCAAATTTAATTGAAACTATCTTCGATTTTTTTGGATTTTTTTCAAATTATAATTTTTATGAACGAAATTTTAGCAAATTTAATTGAAACTATCTTCGATTTTTTTGGATTTTTTTACAAATTTTAATTTTTATGTACGAAATTTTAGCAAATTCAATTGAAACTCTCTTCGTTTTTTTGGATTTTTTTAAAAAATTTAATTTTTATGAACGAAATTTTAGCAAATTTAATCGGAACTATCTTCGATTTTTTTGGATTTTTTAAAAATTTTAATTTTTATGATTGAAATTTTAGCAAATTCAATTGAAACTATCTTCGATTTTTTTGGATTTTTTACAAATTTTAATTTTTGTGATCGAAATTTTAGCAAATTCAATTGAAACTATCTTCGATTTTTGTGGATTTACTTAAAAATTTTAATTTTTATGAACGAAATTTTAGCAAATTTAATTGAAACTATCTTCGATTTTTTTGGATTTTTTTACAAATTTTAATTTTTATGAACGAAATTTTAGCAAATTTAATTGAAACTATCTTCGATTTTTTTGGATTTTTTTTTCAAATTTTAATTTTTATGAACGAAATTTTAGCAAATTTAATCGGAACTATCTTCGATTTTTTGGATTTTTTAAAATTTTAATTTTTATGATTGAAATTTTAGCAAATTCAATTGAAACTATCTTCGATTTTTTTGGATTTTTTACAAATTTTAATTTTTGTGATCGAAATTTTAGCAAATTCAATTGAAACTATCTTCGATTTTTGTGGATTTACTTAAAAATTTTAATTTTTATGAACGAAATATTAGCAAATTTAATTGAAACTATCTTCGATTTTTTGGATTTTTTTACAAATTTTAATTTTTATGAAACGAAATTTTAGCAAATTTAATTGAAACTATCTTCGATTTTTTTGGATTTTTTTTCAAATTTTAATTTTTATGAACGAAATTTTAGCAAATTTAATTGAAACTATCTTCGATTTTTTTGGATTTTTTTACAAATTTTAGTTTTTATGAACGAAATTTTAGCAAATTTAATCGGAACTATCTTCGATTTTTTTGTATTTTTTACAAATTTTAATTTTGTGATCGAAATTTTAGCAAATTCAATTGAAACTATCTTCGATTTTTGTGGATTTACTTAAAAATTTTATTTTTATGAACGAAATTTTAGCAAATTTTATTGAAACTATCTTCGATTTTTTTGGATTTTTTTACAAATTTTAATTTTTATGAACGAAATTTTAGCAAATTTAATTGAAACTATCTTCGATTTTTTACAAATTTTAATTTTTATGAACGAAATTTTAGCAAATTTAATCGGAATTATCTTCGATTTTTTTGGATTTTTACAAATTTTAATTTTTGTGATCGAAATTTTAGCAAATTCAATTGAAACTATCTTCGATTTTTTGTGGATTTACTTAAAAATTTTAATTTTTATGAACGAAATTTTAGCAAATTTTATTGAAACTATCTTCGATTTTTTTGAATTTTTTACAAATTTTAATTTTTATGAACGAAATTTTAGCAAATTTAATTGAAACTATCTTCGATTTTTTACAAATTTTAATTTTTATGAACGAAATTTTAGCAAATTTAATCGGAACTATCTTCGATTTTTTTTGGATTTTTTACAAATTTTAATTTTGTGATCGAAATTTTAGCAAGTTCAATTGAAACTATCCTCGATTTTTGTGGATTTACTTAAAAATTTTAATTTTTATGAACGAAATTTTAGCAAATTCAATTGAAACTATCTTCGATGTTTTTGGGATTTTTTACAAATTTTAATTATTATGAACGAAGTTTTAGCAAATTTAATTGAAAGTATCTTCGATTTTTTTGGATTTTTTTCAAATTATAATTTTTATGAACGAAATTTTAGCAAATTTAATTGAAACTATCTTCGATTTTTTGGATTTTTAAAAATTTTAATTTTTATGATCGAAATTTTAGCAAATTCAATTGAAACTATCTTCGATTTTTTTGGATTTTTTACAAATTTAATTTTTGTGATCGAAATTTTAGCAAATTCAATTGAAACTATCTTCGATTTTTGTGGATTTACTTAAAAATTTTAATTTTTATGAACGAAATTTTAGCAAATTTAATTGAAACTATCTTCGATTTTTTTGGATTTTTTTACAAATTTTAATTTTTATGAACGAAATTTTAGCAAATTTAATTGAAACTATCTTCGATTTTTTTGGATTTTTTTTTACAAATTTTAATTTTTATGAACGAAATTTTAGCAAATTTAATCGGAACTATCTTCGATTTTTTTGATTTTTTACAAATTTTAATTTTATGATCGAAATTTTAGCAAATTCAATTGAAACTATCTTCGATTTTTGTGGATTTTCTTAAAATTTTAATTTTTATTAACGAAATTTTAGCAAATTTAATTGAAACTATCTTCGATTTTTTTACAAATTTTAATTTTTATGAACGAAATTTTAGCAAATTCAATTGAAACTATCTTCGATTTTTGTGGATTTACTTAAAAATTTAATTTTTATGAACGAAATTTTAGCAAATTTAATTGAAACTATCTTCGATTTTTTTGGATATTTTTACAAATTTTAATTTTTATGAACGAAATTTTAGCATATTCAATTGAAACTCTCTTCGATTTTTTTGGATTTTTTTTAAAATTTTAATTTTTTTGAACGAAATTTTAGCAAATTTAATCGGAACTATCTTCGATTTTTTTGGATTTTTTAAAAATTTTAATTTTTATGATCGAAATTTTAGCAAATTCAATTGAAACTATCTTCGATTTTTTTGGATTTTTTACAAATTTTAATTTTGTGATCGAAATTTAGCAAATTCAATTGAAACTATCTTCGATTTTTGTGGATTTACTTAAAAATTTTAATTTTTATGAACGAAATTTTTAGCAAATTTAATTGAAACTATCTTCGATTTTTTGGATTTTTTTACAAATTTTAATTTTTATGAACGAAATTTTAGCAAATTTTATTGAAACTATCTTCGATTTTTTTGGATTTTTTTACAAATTTTAATTTTTATGAACGAAATTTTAGCAAATTTAATCGGAACTATCTTTGATTTTTTTGGATTTTTTACAAATTTTAATTTTTATGATCGAAATTTTAGCAAATTTAATCGGAACTATCTTCGATTTTTTTGGATTTTTTACAAATTTTAATTTTTATGATCGAAATTTTAGCAAATTCAATTGAAACTATCTTCGATTTTTGTGGATTTTCTTAAAAATTTTAATTTTATTAACGAAATTTTAGCAAATTTAATTGAAACTATCTTCGATTTTTTTGGATTTTTTTACAAATTTTAATTTTTATGAACGAAATTTTAGCAAATTTAATCGGAACTATCTTTGATTTTTTTGGATTTTTTACAAATTTTAATTTTTATGATCGAAATTTTAGCAAATTTAATCGGAACTATCTTCGATTTTTTTGGATTTTTTACAAATTTTAATTTTTATGATCGAAATTTTAGCAAATTCAATTGAAACTATCTTCGATTTTTGTGGATTTTCTTAAAAATTTTAATTTTTATTAACGAAATTTTAGCAAATTTAATTGAAACTATCTTCGATTTTTTTACAAATTTTAATTTTTATGAACGAAATTTTAGCAAATTCAATTGAAACTATCTTCGATTTTTGTGGATTTACTTAAAAATTTTAATTTTTATGAACGAAATATTAGCAAATTTAATTGAAACTATCTTCGATTTTTTTGGATTTTTTTACAAATTTTAATTTTTATGAACGAAATTTTAGCAAATTTAATTGAAACTATCTTCGATTTTTTTGGATTTTTTTTCAAATTTTAATTTTTATGAACGAAATTTTAGCAAATTTAATTGAAACTATCTTCGATTTTTTTGGATTTTTTTACAAATTTTAGTTTTTATGAACGAAATTTTAGCAAATTTAATCGGAACTATCTTCGATTTTTTTGTATTTTTTACAAATTTTAATTTTTGTGATCGAAATTTTAGCAAATTCAATTGAAACTATCTTCGATTTTTGTGGATTTACTTAAAAATTTTAATTTTTATGAACGAAATTTTAGCAAATTTTATTGAAACTATCTTCGATTTTTTTGGATTTTTTTACAAATTTTAATTTTTATGAACGAAATTTTAGCAAATTTAATTGAAACTATCTTCGATTTTTTTACAAATTTTAATTTTTATGAACGAAATTTTAGCAAATTTAATCGGAATTATCTTCGATTTTTTTGGATTTTTTACAAATTTTAATTTTTGTGATCGAAATTTTAGCAAATTCAATTGAAACTATCTTCGATTTTTGTGGATTTACTTAAAAATTTTAATTTTTATGAACGAAATTTTAGCAAATTTTATTGAAACTATCTTCGATTTTTTTGAATTTTTTTACAAATTTTAATTTTTATGAACGAAATTTTAGCAAATTTAATTGAAACTATCTTCGATTTTTTTACAAATTTTAATTTTTATGAACGAAATTTTAGCAAATTTAATCGGAACTATCTTCGATTTTTTTGGATTTTTTACAAATTTTAATTTTTGTGATCGAAATTTTAGCAAGTTCAATTGAAACTATCCTCGATTTTTGTGGATTTACTTAAAAATTTTAATTTTTATGAACGAAATTTTAGCAAATTCAATTGAAACTATCTTCGATGTTTTGGGATTTTTTACAAATTTTAATTATTATGAACGAAGTTTTAGCAAATTTAATTGAAAGTATCTTCGATTTTTTTGGATTTTTTTCAAATTATAATTTTTATGAACGAAATTTTAGCAAATTTAATTGAAACTATCTTCGATTTTTTTGGATTTTTTTACAAATTTTAATTTTTATGTACGAAATTTTAGCAAATTCAATTGAAACTCTCTTCGTTTTTTTTGGATTTTTTTAAAAAATTTAATTTTTATGAACGAAATTTTAGCAAATTTAATCGGAACTATCTTCGATTTTTTTGGATTTTTTAAAAATTTTAATTTTTGTGATCGAAATTTTAGCAAATTCAATTGAAACTATCTTCGATTTTTGTGGATTTACCTAAAAATTTTAATTTTTATGAACGAAATTTTAGCAAATTTAATTGAAACTATCTTCGATTTTTTTGGATTTTTTTACAAATTTTAATTTTTATGAACGAAATTTTAGCAAATTTAATTGAAACTATCTTCGATTTTTTTGGATTTTTTTTCAAATTTTAATTTTTATGAACGAAATTTTAGCAAATTTAATTGAAACTATCTTCGATTTTTTTGGATTTTTTACAAATTTTAATTTTTGTGATCAAAATTTTAGCAAATTCAATTGAAACTATCTTCGATTTTTGTGGATTTACTTAAAAATTTTAATTTTTATGAACGAAATTTTAGCAAATTTTATTGAAACTATCTTCGATTTTTTTGGATTTTTTTACAAATTTTAATTTTTGTGAACGAAATTTTAGCAAATTTTATTGAAACTATCTTCGATTTTTTTGGATTTTTTTACAAATTTTAATTTTTATGAACGAAATTTTAGCAAATTTAATCGGAACTATCTTTGATTTTTTTGGATTTTTTACAAATTTTAATTTTTATGATCGAAATTTTAGCAAATTCAATTGAAACTATCTTCGATTTTTGTGGATTTTCTTAAAAATTTTAATTTTTACTAACGAAATTTTAGCAAATTTAATTGAAACTATCTTCGATTTTTGTGGATTTACTTAAAAATTTTAATTTTTATGAACGAAATTTTAGCAAATTTAATTGAAACTATCTTCGATTTTTTGGATTTTTTTACAAATTTTAATTTTTATGAACGAAAATTTAGCAAATGTAATTGAAACTGTCTTCGATTTTTTTGGATTTTTTTACAAATTTTAATTTTTATGAACGAAATTTTAGCAAATTCAATTGAAACTATCTTCGATGTTTTGGGATTTTTTTACAAATTTTAATTTTTATGAACGAAGTTTTAGCAAATTTAATTGAAACTATCTTCGATTTTTTTGGATTTTTTTACAAATTTTAATTTTTATGAACGAAATTTTAGCAAATTTAATCGGAACTATCTTTGATTTTTTTGGATTTTTTACAAATTTTAATTTTTATGATCGAAATTTTAGCAAATTCAATTGAAACTATCTTCGATTTTTGTGGATTTTCTTAAAAATTATAATTTTTATGAACGAAATTTTAACAAATTCAATTGAAACTATTTTCGATTTTTTTGGAGTTTTTTACAAATTTTAATTTTTATGAACGAAATTTTAGCAAATTTAATTGAAACTATCTTCGATTTTTTGGGATTTTTTTACAAATTTTAATTTTTATGAACGAAATTTTAGCAAATTTAATCGGAAATATCTTCGATTTTTGTGGATTTACTTAAAAATTTTAATTTTTATGAACGAAATATTAGCAAATTTAATTGAAACTATCTTCGATTTTTTTGGATTTTTTTACAAATTTTAATTTTTATGAACGAAATTTTAGCAAATTTAATTGAAACTATCTTCGATTTTTTTGTATTTTTTTTCAAATTTTAATTTTTATGAACGAAATTTTAGCAAATTTAATCGGAACTATCTTCGATTTTTTTGGATTTTTTACAAATTTTAATTTTTATGATCGAAATTTTAGAAAATTCAATTGAAACTATCTTCGATTTTTGTGGATTTTCTTAAAAATTTTAATTTTTATTAACGAAATTTTAGCATATTTAATTGAAACTATCTTCGATTTTTTTGGATTTTTTTACAAATTTTAATTTTTATGAACGAAATTTTAGCAAATTTAATTGAAACTATCTTCGATTTTTTTGGATTTTTTTACAAATTTTAATTTTTATGAACGAAATTTTAGCAAATTTAATCGGAACTATCTTCGATTTTTTTTGATTTTTTACAAATTTTAATTTTTATGATCGAAATTTTAGCAAATTCAATTGAAACTATCTTCGATTTTTGTGGATTTTCTTAAAAATTTTAATTTTTATTAACGAAATTTTAGCAAATTTAATTGAAACTATCTTCGATTTTTTTACAAATTTTAATTTTTATGAACGAAATTTTAGCAAATTTAATTGAAACTATCTTCGATTTTTTTGGATTTTTTTTCAAATTTTAATTTTTATGAACGAAATTTTAGCAAATTTAATTGAAACTATCTTCGATTTTTTTGGATTTTTTTACAAATTTTAGTTTTTATGAACGAAATTTTAGCAAATTTAATCGGAACTATCTTCGATTTTTTTGTATTTTTTACAAATTTTAATTTTTGTGATCGAAATTTTAGCAAATTCAATTGAAACTATCTTCGATTTTTGTGGATTTACTTAAAAATTTTAATTTTTATGAACGAAATTTTAGCAAATTTTATTGAAACTATCTTCGATTTTTTTGGATTTTTTTACAAATTTTAATTTTTATGAACGAAATTTTAGCAAATTTAATTGAAACTATCTTCGATTTTTTTACAAATTTTAATTTTTATGAACGAAATTTTAGCAAATTTAATCGGAATTATCTTCGATTTTTTTGGATTTTTTACAAATTTTAATTTTTGTGATCGAAATTTTAGCAAATTCAATTGAAACTATCTTCGATTTTTGTGGATTTACTTAAAAATTTTAATTTTTATGAACGAAATTTTAGCAAATTTTATTGAAACTATCTTCGATTTTTTTGAATTTTTTTACAAATTTTAATTTTTATGAACGAAATTTTAGCAAATTTAATTGAAACTATCTTCGATTTTTTTACAAATTTTAATTTTTATGAACGAAATTTTAGCAAATTTAATCGGAACTATCTTCGATTTTTTTGGATTTTTTACAAATTTTAATTTTTGTGATCGAAATTTTAGCAAATTCAATTGAAACTATCCTCGATTTTTGTGGATTTACTTAAAAATTTTAATTTTTATGAACGAAATTTTAGCAAATTCAATTGAAACTATCTTCGATGTTTTGGGATTTTTTACAAATTTTAATTATTATGAACGAAGTTTTAGCAAATTTAATTGAAAGTATCTTCGTTTTTTTTGGATTTTTTTAAAAAATTTAATTTTTATGAACGAAATTTTAGCAAATTTAATCGGAACTATCTTCGATTTTTTTGGATTTTTTAAAAATTTTAATTTTTATGATTGAAATTTTAGCAAATTCAATTGAAACTATCTTCGATTTTTTTGGATTTTTTACAAATTTTAATTTTTGTGATCGAAATTTTAGCAAATTCAATTGAAACTATCTTCGATTTTTGTGGATTTACCTAAAAATTTTAATTTTTATGAACGAAATTTTAGCAAATTTAATTGAAACTATCTTCGATTTTTTTGGATTTTTTTACAAATTTTAATTTTTATGAACGAAATTTTAGCAAATTTAATTGAAACTATCTTCGATTTTTTTGGATTTTTTTTCAAATTTTAATTTTTATGAACGAAATTTTAGCAAATTTAATTGAAACTATCTTCGATTTTTTTGGATTTTTTACAAATTTTAATTTTTGTGATCAAAATTTTAGCAAATTCAATTGAAACTATCTTCAATTTTTGTGGATTTACTTAAAAATTTTAATTTTTATGAACGAAATTTTAGCAAATTTTATTGAAACTATCTTCGATTTTTTTGGATTTTTTTACAAATTTTAATTTTTATGAACGAAATTTTAGCAAATTTTATTGAAACTATCTTCGATTTTTTTGGATTTTTTTACAAATTTTAATTTTTATGAACGAAATTTTAGCAAATTTAATCGGAACTATCTTTGATTTTTTTGGATTTTTTACAAATTTTAATTTTTATGATCGAAATTTTAGCAAATTCAATTGAAACTATCTTCGATTTTTGTGGATTTTCTTAAAAATTTTAATTTTTACTAACGAAATTTTAGCAAATTTAATTGAAACTATCTTCGATTTTTGTGGATTTACTTAAAAATTTTAATTTTTATGAACGAAATTTTAGCAAATTTAATTGAAACTATCTTCGATTTTTTGGATTTTTTTACAAATTTTAATTTTTATGAACGAAAATTTAGCAAATGTAATTGAAACTGTCTTCGATTTTTTTGGATTTTTTTACAAATTTTAATTTTTATGAACGAAATTTTAGCAAATTCAATTGAAACTATCTTCGATGTTTTGGGATTTTTTTACAAATTTTAATTTTTATGAACGAAGTTTTAGCAAATTTAATTGAAACTATCTTCGATTTTTTTGGATTTTTTTACAAATTTTAATTTTTATGAACGAAATTTTAGCAAATTTAATCGGAACTATCTTTGATTTTTTTGGATTTTTTACAAATTTTAATTTTTATGATCGAAATTTTAGCAAATTCAATTGAAACTATCTTCGATTTTTGTGGATTTTCTTAAAAATTTTAATTTTTACTAACGAAATTTTAGCAAATTTAATTGAAACTATCTTCGATTTTTGTGGATTTACTTAAAAATTTTAATTTTTATGAACGAAATTTTAGCAAATTTAATTGAAACTATCTTCGATTTTTTGGATTTTTTTACAAATTTTAATTTTTATGAACGAAAATTTAGCAAATGTAATTGAAACTGTCTTCGATTTTTTTGGATTTTTTTACAAATTTTAATTTTTATGAACGAAATTTTAGCAAATTCAATTGAAACTATCTTCGATGTTTTGGGATTTTTTTACAAATTTTAATTTTTATGAACGAAGTTTTAGCAAATTTAATTGAAACTATCTTCGATTTTTTTGGATTTTTTTACAAATTATAATTTTTATGAACGAAATTTTAACAAATTCAATTGAAACTATTTTCGATTTTTTTGGAGTTTTTTACAAATTTTAATTTTTATGAACGAAATTTTAGCAAATTTAATTGAAACTATCTTCGATTTTTGTGGATTTACTTAAAAATTTTAATTTTTATGAACGAAATATTAGCAAATTTAATTGAAACTATCTTCGATTTTTTTGGATTTTTTTACAAATTTTAATTTTTATGAACGAAATTTTAGCAAATTTAATTGAAACTATCTTCGATTTTTTTGGATTTTTTTACAAATTTTAATTTTTATGAACGAAATTTTAGCAAATTTTATTGAAACTATCTTCGATTTTTTTGGATTTTTTTACAAATTTTAATTTTTATGAACGAAATTTTAGCAAATTTAATCGGAACTATCTTTGATTTTTTTGGATTTTTTACAAATTTTAATTTTTATGATCGAAATTTTAGCAAATTCAATTGAAACTATCTTCGATTTTTGTGGATTTTCTTAAAAATTTTAATTTTTACTAACGAAATTTTAGCAAATTTAATTGAAACTATCTTCGATTTTTGTGGATTTACTTAAAAATTTTAATTTTTATGAACGAAATTTTAGCAAATTTAATTGAAACTATCTTCGATTTTTTGGATTTTTTTACAAATTTTAATTTTTATGAACGAAAATTTAGCAAATGTAATTGAAACTGTCTTCGATTTTTTTGGATTTTTTTACAAATTTTAATTTTTATGAACGAAATTTTAGCAAATTCAATTGAAACTATCTTCGATGTTTTGGGATTTTTTTACAAATTTTAATTTTTATGAACGAAGTTTTAGCAAATTTAATTGAAACTATCTTCGATTTTTTTGGATTTTTTTACAAATTATAATTTTTATGAACGAAATTTTAACAAATTCAATTGAAACTATTTTCGATTTTTTTGGAGTTTTTTACAAATTTTAATTTTTATGAACGAAATTTTAGCAAATTTAATTGAAACTATCTTCGATTTTTTGGGATTTTTTTACAAATTTTAATTTTTATGAACGAAATTTTAGCAAATTTAATCGGAAATATCTTCGATTTTTGTGGATTTACTTAAAAATTTTAATTTTTATGAACGAAATATTAGCAAATTTAATTGAAACTATCTTCGATTTTTTTGGATTTTTTTACAAATTTTAATTTTTATGAACGAAATTTTAGCAAATTTAATTGAAACTATCTTCGATTTTTTTGGATTTTTTTTCAAATTTTAATTTTTATGAACGAAATTTTAGCAAATTTAATCGGAACTATCTTCGATTTTTTTGGATTTTTTACAAATTTTAATTTTTATGATCGAAATTTTAGCAAATTCAATTGAAACTATCTTCGATTTTTGTGGATTTTCTTAAAAATTTTAATTTTTATTAACGAAATTTTAGCAAATTTAATTGAAACTATCTTCGATTTTTTTGGATTTTTTTACAAATTTTAATTTTTATGAACGAAATTTTAGCAAATTTAATTGAAACTATCTTCGATTTTTTTGGATTTTTTTACAAATTTTAATTTTTATGAACGAAATTTTAGCAAATTTAATCGGAACTATCTTCGATTTTTTTTGATTTTTTACAAATTTTAATTTTTATGATCGAAATTTTAGCAAATTCAATTGAAACTATCTTCGATTTTTGTGGATTTTCTTAAAAATTTTAATTTTTATTAACGAAATTTTAGCAAATTTAATTGAAACTATCTTCGATTTTTTTACAAATTTTAATTTTTATGAACGAAATTTTAGCAAATTCAATTGAAACTATCTTCGATTTTTGTGGATTTACTTAAAAATTTTAATTTTTATGAACGAAATATTAGCAAATTTAATTGAAACTATCTTCGATTTTTTTGGATTTATTTACAAATTTTAATTTTTATGAACGAAATTTTAGCAAATTTAATTGAAACTATCTTCGATTTTTTTGGATTTTTTTTCAAATTTTAATTTTTATGAACGAAATTTTAGCAAATTTAATTGAAACTATCTTCGATTTTTTTGGATTTTTTTACAAATTTTAGTTTTTATGAACGAAATTTTAGCAAATTTAATCGGAACTATCTTCGATTTTTTTGTATTTTTTACAAATTTTAATTTTTGTGATCGAAATTTTAGCAAATTCAATTGAAACTATCTTCGATTTTTGTGGATTTACTTAAAAATTTTAATTTTTATGAACGAAATTTTAGCAAATTTTATTGAAACTATCTTCGATTTTTTTGGATTTTTTTACAAATTTTAATTTTTATGAACGAAATTTTAGCAAATTTAATGGAAACTATCTTCGATTTTTTTACAAATTTTAATTTTTATGAACGAAATTTTAGCAAATTTAATCGGAATTATCTTCGATTTTTTTGGATTTTTTACAAATTTTAATTTTTGTGATCGAAATTTTAGCAAATTCAATTGAAACTATCTTCGATTTTTGTGGATTTACTTAAAAATTTTAATTTTTATGAACGAAATTTTAGCAAATTTTATTGAAACTATCTTCGATTTTTTTGAATTTTTTTACAAATTTTAATTTTTATGAACGAAATTTTAGCAAATTTAATTGAAACTATCTTCGATTTTTTTACAAATTTTAATTTTTATGAACGAAATTTTAGCAAATTTAATCGGAACTATCTTCGATTTTTTTGGATTTTTTACAAATTTTAATTTTTGTGATCGAAATTTTAGCAAATTCAATTGAAACTATCCTCGATTTTTGTGGATTTACTTAAAAATTTTAATTTTTATGAACGAAATTTTAGCAAATTCAATTGAAACTATCTTCGATGTTTTGGGATTTTTTACAAATTTTAATTATTATGAACGAAGTTTTAGCAAATTTAATTGAAAGTATCTTCGATTTTTTTGGATTTTTTTCAAATTATAATTTTTATGAACGAAATTTTAGCAAATTTAATTGAAACTATCTTCGATTTTTTTGGATTTTTTTACAAATTTTAATTTTTATGTACGAAATTTTAGCAAATTCAATTGAAACTCTCTTCGTTTTTTTTGGATTTTTTTAAAAAATTTAATTTTTATGAACGAAATTTTAGCAAATTTAATCGGAACTATCTTCGATTTTTTTGGATTTTTTAAAAATTTTAATTTTTATGATTGAAATTTTAGCAAATTTAATTGAAACTATCTTCGATTTTTTTGGATTTTTTACAAATTTTAATTTTTGTGATCGAAATTTTAGCAAATTCAATTGAAACTATCTTCGATTTTTGTGGATTTACCTAAAAATTTTAATTTTTATGAACGAAATTTTAGCAAATTTAATTGAAACTATCTTCGATTTTTTTGGATTTTTTTACAAATTTTAATTTTTATGAACGAAATTTTAGCAAATTTAATTGAAACTATCTTCGATTTTTTTGGATTTTTTTTCAAATTTTAATTTTTATGAACGAAATTTTAGCAAATTTAATTGAAACTATCTTCGATTTTTTTGGATTTTTTTACAAATTTTAATTTTTATGAACGAAATTTTAGCAAATTTAATCGGAACTATCTTTGATTTTTTTGGATTTTTTACAAATTTTAATTTTTATGATCGAAATTTTAGCAAATTCAATTGAAACTATCTTCGATTTTTGTGGATTTTCTTAAAAATTTTAATTTTTACTAACGAAATTTTAGCAAATTTAATTGAAACTATCTTCGATTTTTGTGGATTTACTTAAAAATTTTAATTTTTATGAACGAAATTTTAGCAAATTTAATTGAAACTATCTTCGATTTTTTGGATTTTTTTACAAATTTTAATTTTTATGAACGAAAATTTAGCAAATGTAATTGAAACTGTCTTCGATTTTTTTGGATTTTTTTACAAATTTTAATTTTTATGAACGAAATTTTAGCAAATTCAATTGAAACTATTTCCGATTTTTTTGGAGTTTTTTACAAATTTTAATTTTTATGAACGAAATTTTAGCAAATTTAATTGAAACTATCTTCGATTTTTTGGGATTTTTTTACAAATTTTAATTTTTATGAACGAAATTTTAGCAAATTTAATCGGAAATATCTTCGATTTTTGTGGATTTACTTAAAAATTTTAATTTTTATGAACGAAATATTAGCAAATTTAATTGAAACTATCTTCGATTTTTTTGGATTTTTTTACAAATTTTAATTTTTATGAACGAAATTTTAGCAAATTTAATTGAAACTATCTTCGATTTTTTTGGATTTTTTTACAAATTTTAATTTTTATGAACGAAATTTTAGCAAATTTTATTGAAACTATCTTCGATTTTTTTGGATTTTTTTACAAATTTTAATTTTTATGAACGAAATTTTAGCAAATTTAATCGGAACTATCTTTGATTTTTTTGGATTTTTTACAAATTTTAATTTTTATGATCGAAATTTTAGCAAATTCAATTGAAACTATCTTCGATTTTTGTGGATTTTCTTAAAAATTTTAATTTTTACTAACGAAATTTTAGCAAATTTAATTGAAACTATCTTCGATTTTTGTGGATTTACTTAAAAATTTTAATTTTTATGAACGAAATTTTAGCAAATTTAATTGAAACTATCTTCGATTTTTTGGATTTTTTTACAAATTTTAATTTTTATGAACGAAAATTTAGCAAATGTAATTGAAACTGTCTTCGATTTTTTTGGATTTTTTTACAAATTTTAATTTTTATGAACGAAATTTTAGCAAATTCAATTGAAACTATCTTCGATGTTTTGGGATTTTTTTACAAATTTTAATTTTTATGAACGAAGTTTTAGCAAATTTAATTGAAACTATCTTCGATTTTTTTGGATTTTTTTACAAATTATAATTTTTATGAACGAAATTTTAACAAATTCAATTGAAACTATTTTCGATTTTTTTGGAGTTTTTTACAAATTTTAATTTTTATGAACGAAATTTTAGCAAATTTAATTGAAACTATCTTCGATTTTTTGGGATTTTTTTACAAATTTTAATTTTTATGAACGAAATTTTAGCAAATTTAATCGGAAATATCTTCGATTTTTGTGGATTTACTTAAAAATTTTAATTTTTATTAACGAAATTTTAGCAAATTTAATTGAAACTATCTTCGATTTTTTTGGATTTTTTTACAAATTTTAATTTTTATGAACGAAATTTTAGCAAATTTAATTGAAACTATCTTCGATTTTTTTGGATTTTTTTACAAATTTTAATTTTTATGAACGAAATTTTAGCAAATTTAATTGAAACTATCTTCGATTTTTTTGGATTTTTTCACAAATTTTAATTTTTATGAACGAAATTTTAGCAAATTTTATTGAAACTATCTTCGATTTTTTTGGATTTTTTTACAAATTTTAATTTTTATGAACGAAATTTTAGCAAATTTAATCGGAACTATCTTTGATTTTTTTGGATTTTTTACAAATTTTAATTTTTATGATCGAAATTTTAGCAAATTCAATTGAAACTATCTTCGATTTTTGTGGATTTTCTTAAAAATTTTAATTTTTACTAACGAAATTTTAGCAAATTTAATTGAAACTATCTTCGATTTTTGTGGATTTACTTAAAAATTTTAATTTTTATGAACGAAATTTTAGCAAATTTAATTGAAACTATCTTCGATTTTTTGGATTTTTTTACAAATTTTAATTTTTATGAACGAAAATTTAGCAAATGTAATTGAAACTGTCTTCGATTTTTTTGGATTTTTTTACAAATTTTAATTTTTATGAACGAAATTTTAGCAAATTCAATTGAAACTATCTTCGATGTTTTGGGATTTTTTTACAAATTTTAATTTTTATGAACGAAGTTTTAGCAAATTTAATTGAAACTATCTTCGATTTTTTTGGATTTTTTTACAAATTATAATTTTTATGAACGAAATTTTAACAAATTCAATTGAAACTATTTTCGATTTTTTTGGAGTTTTTTACAAATTTTAATTTTTATGAACGAAATTTTAGCAAATTTAATTGAAACTATCTTCGATTTTTTGGGATTTTTTTACAAATTTTAATTTTTATGAACGAAATTTTAGCAAATTTAATCGGAAATATCTTCGATTTTTGTGGATTTACCTAAAAATTTTAATTTTTATGAACGAAATATTAGCAAATTTAATTGAAACTATCTTCGATTTTTTTGGATTTTTTTACAAATTTTAATTTTTATGAACGAAATTTTAGCAAATTTAATTGAAACTATCTTCGATTTTTTTGGATTTTTTTACAAATTTTAATTTTTATGAACGAAATTTTAGCAAATTTTATTGAAACTATCTTCGATTTTTTTGGATTTTTTTACAAATTTTAATTTTTATGAACGAAATTTTAGCAAATTTAATCGGAACTATCTTTGATTTTTTTGGATTTTTTACAAATTTTAATTTTTATGATCGAAATTTTAGCAAATTCAATTGAAACTATCTTCGATTTTTGTGGATTTTCTTAAAAATTTTAATTTTTACTAACGAAATTTTAGCAAATTTAATTGAAACTATCTTCGATTTTTGTGGATTTACTTAAAAATTTTAATTTTTATGAACGAAATTTTAGCAAATTTAATTGAAACTATCTTCGATTTTTTTGATTTTTTTACAAATTTTAATTTTTATGAACGAAAATTTAGCAAATGTAATTGAAACTGTCTTCGATTTTTTTGGATTTTTTTACAAATTTTAATTTTTATGAACGAAATTTTAGCAAATTCAATTGAAACTATCTTCGATGTTTTGGGATTTTTTTACAAATTTTAATTTTTATGAACGAAGTTTTAGCAAATTTAATTGAAACTATCTTCGATTTTTTTGGATTTTTTTACAAATTATAATTTTTATGAACGAAATTTTAACAAATTCAATTGAAACTATTTTCGATTTTTTTGGAGTTTTTTACAAATTTTAATTTTTATGAACGAAATTTTAGCAAATTTAATTGAAACTATCTTCGATTTTTTGGGATTTTTTTACAAATTTTAATTTTTATGAACGAAATTTTAGCAAATTTAATCGGAAATATCTTCGATTTTTGTGGATTTACTTAAAAATTTTAATTTTTATGAACGAAATATTAGCAAATTTAATTGAAACTATCTTCGATTTTTTTGGATTTTTTTACAAATTTTAATTTTTATGAACGAAATTTTAGCAAATTTAATTGAAACTATCTTCGATTTTTTTTCAAATTTTAATTTTTATGAACGAAATTTTAGCAAATTTAATCGGAACTATCTTCGATTTTTTTGGATTTTTTACAAATTTTAATTTTTATGATCGAAATTTTAGCAAATTCAATTGAAACTATCTTCGATTTTTGTGGATTTTCTTAAAAATTTTAATTTTTATTAACGAAATTTTAGCAAATTTAATTGAAACTATCTTCGATTTTTTTGGATTTTTTTACAAATTTTAATTTTTATGAACGAAATTTTAGCAAATTTAATTGAAACTATCTTCGATTTTTTTGGATTTTTTTACAAATTTTAATTTTTATGAACGAAATTTTAGCAAATTTAATCGGAACTATCTTCGATTTTTTTTGATTTTTTACAAATTTTAATTTTTATGATCGAAATTTTAGCAAATTCAATTGAAACTATCTTCGATTTTTGTGGATTTTCTTAAAAATTTTAATTTTTATTAACGAAATTTTAGCAAATTTAATTGAAACTATCTTCGATTTTTTTACAAATTTTAATTTTTATGAACGAAATTTTAGCAAATTCAATTGAAACTATCTTCGATTTTTGTGGATTTACTTAAAAATTTTAATTTTTATGAACGAAATATTAGCAAATTTAATTGAAACTATCTTCGATTGTTTTGGATTTTTTTACAAATTTTAATTTTTATGAACGAAATTTTAGCAAATTTAATTGAAACTATCTTCGATTTTTTTGGATTTTTTTTCAAATTTTAATTTTTATGAACGAAATTTTAGCAAATTTAATTGAAACTATCTTCGATTTTTTTACAAATTTTAGTTTTTATGAACGAAATTTTAGCAAATTTAATCGGAACTATCTTCGATTTTTTTGTATTTTTTACAAATTTTAATTTTTGTGATCGAAATTTTAGCAAATTCAATTGAAACTATCTTCGATTTTTGTGGATTTACTTAAAAATTTTAATTTTTATGAACGAAATTTTAGCAAATTTTATTGAAACTATCTTCGATTTTTTTGGATTTTTTTACAAATTTTAATTTTTATGAACGAAATTTTAGCAAATTTAATTGAAACTATCTTCGATTTTTTTACAAATTTTAATTTTTATGAACGAAATTTTAGCAAATTTAATCGGAATTATCTTCGATTTTTTTGGATTTTTTACAAATTTTAATTTTTGTGATCGAAATTTTAGCAAATTCAATTGAAACTATCTTCGATTTTTGTGGATTTACTTAAAAATTTTAATTTTTATGAACGAAATTTTAGCAAATTTTATTGAAACTATCTTCGATTTTTTTGAATTTTTTTACAAATTTTAATTTTTATGAACGAAATTTTAGCAAATTTAATTGAAACTATCTTCGATTTTTTTACAAATTTTAATTTTTATGAACGAAATTTTAGCAAATTTAATCGGAACTATCTTCGATTTTTTTGGATTTTTTACAAATTTTAATTTTTGTGATCGAAATTTTAGCAAATTCAATTGAAACTATCCTCGATTTTTGTGGATTTACTTAAAAATTTTAATTTTTATGAACGAAATTTTAGCAAATTCAATTGAAACTATCTTCGATGTTTTGGGATTTTTTACAAATTTTAATTATTATGAACGAAGTTTTAGCAAATTTAATTGAAACTATCTTCGATTTTTTTGGATTTTTTTCAAATTATAATTTTTATGAACGAAATTTTAGCAAATTTAATTGAAACTATCTTCGATTTTTTTGGATTTTTTTACAAATTTTAATTTTTATGTACGAAATTTTAGCAAATTCAATTGAAACTCTCTTCGTTTTTTTTGGATTTTTTTAAAAAATTTAATTTTTATGAACGAAATTTTAGCAAATTTAATCGGAACTATCTTCGATTTTTTTGGATTTTTTAAAAATTTTAATTTTTATGATTGAAATTTTAGCAAATTCAATTGAAACTATCTTCGATTTTTTTGGATTTTTTACAAATTTTAATTTTTGTGATCGAAATTTTAGCAAATTCAATTGAAACTATCTTCGATTTTTGTGGATTTACTTAAAAATTTTAATTTTTATGAACGAAATTTTAGCAAATTTAATTGAAACTATCTTCGATTTTTTTGGATTTTTTTACAAATTTTAATTTTTATGAACGAAATTTTAGCAAATTTAATTGAAACTATCATCGATTTTTTTGGATTTTTTTTCAAATTTTAATTTTTATGAACGAAATTTTAGCAAATTTAATTGAAACTATCTTCGATTTTTTTGGATTTTTTACAAATTTTAATTTTTGTGATCAAAATTTTAGCAAATTCAATTGAAACTATCTTCGATTTTTGTGGATTTACTTAAAAATTTTAATTTTTATGAACGAAATTTTAGCAAATTTTATTGAAACTATCTTCGATTTTTTTGGATTTTTTTACAAATTTTAATTTTTATGAACGAAATTTTAGCAAATTTAATTGAAACTATCTTCGATTTTTTTACAAATTTTAATTTTTATGAACGAAATTTTAGCAAATTTAATCGGAATTATCTTCGATTTTTTTGGATTTTTTACCAATTTTAATTTTTGTGATCGAAATTTTAGCAAATTCAATTGAAACTATCTTCGATTTTTGTGGATTTACTTAAAATTTTTAATTTTTATGAACGAAATTTTAGCAAATTTTATTGAAACTATCTTCGATTTTTTTGAATTTTTTTACAAATTTTAATTTTTATGAACGAAATTTTAGCAAATTTAATTGAAACTATCTTCGATTTTTTTACAAATTTTAATTTTTATGAACGAAATTTTAGCAAATTTAATCGGAACTATCTTCGATTTTTTTGGATTTTTTACAAATTTTAATTTTTGTGATCGAAATTTTAGCAAATTCAATTGAAACTATACTCGATTTTTGTGGATTTACTTAAAAATTTTAATTTTTATGAACGAAATTTTAGCAAATTTAATTGAAACTATCTTCAATTTTTTTGGATTTTTTTACAAATTTTAATTTTTATGAACGAAATTTTAGCAAATTTAATTGAAACTATCTTCTATTTTTTGGATTTTTTTACAAATTTTAATTTTTATGAACGAAAGTTTAGCAAATTTAGCTGAAACTATCTTCGATTTTTTTGGATTTTTTTACAAATTTTAATTTTTATGAACGAAATTTTAGCAAATTTAATTGAAACTGTCTTCGATTTTATTGGATTTTTTTACAAATTTTAATTTTTATGAACGAAATTTTAGCAAATTCAATTGAAACTATCTTCGATTTTTTTGGATTTTTTTACAAATTTTAATTTTTTTGAACGAAATTTTAGCAAATTTAATCGGAACTATCTTCGATTTTTTTGGATTTTTTACAAATTTTAATTTTTATTATCGAAATTTTAGCAAATTCAATTCAAACTATCTTCGATTTTTGTGGATTTTCTTAAAAATTTAAATTTTTATTAACGAAATTTTAGCAAATTTAATTGAAACTATCTTCGATTTTTTTGGATTTTTTTACAAATTTTAATTTTTATGATCGAAATTTTAGCAAATTTAATTGAAACTATCTTCGATTTTTTTGGATTTTTTTACAAATTTTAATTTTTATGAACGAAATTTTTGCAAATTTAATCGGAACTATCTTCGATTTTTTTTGATTTTTTACAAATTTTAATTTTTATGATCGAAATTTTAGCAAATTCAATTGAAACTATCTTCGATTTTTGTGGATTTTCTTAAAAATTTTAATTTTTATGAACGAAATTTTAGCAAATTTAATTGAAACTATCTTCGATGTTTTGGGATTTTTTTACAAATTTTAATTTTTATGAACGAAGTTTTAGCAAATTTAATTGAAACTATCTTCGATTTTTTTGGATTTTTTTACAAATTTTAATTTTTATGAACGAAATTTTAGCAAATTTAATCGGAACTATCTTCGATTTTTTTGGATTTTTTAAAAATTTTAATTTTTATGAACGAAATTTTAGGAAACTAATTCGAAATTATCTTCGATTTTTTGGGATTTTTTTACAAATTTTAATTTTTATGAACGAAATTTTAGCAAATTTAAATGAAACTGTCTTCGATTTTTTTGGATTTTTTTACAAATTTTAATTTTTATGAACGAAATTTTAGCAAAATCAATTGAAACTATCTTCGATTTTTTTGGATTTTTTTCAAATTATAATTTTTATGAACGAAATTTTAGCAAATTTAATTGAAACTATCTTCGATTTTTTTGGATTTTTTTACAAATTTTAATTTTTATGTACGAAATTTTAGCAAATTCAATTGAAACTCTCTTCGTTTTTTTTGGATTTTTTTAAAAAATTTAATTTTTATGAACGAAATTTTAGCAAATTTAATCGGAACTATCTTCGATTTTTTTGGATTTTTTAAAAATTTTAATTTTTATGATTGAAATTTTAGCAAATTCAATTGAAACTATCTTCGATTTTTGTGGATTTACTTAAAAATTTTAATTTTTATGAACGTAATTTTAGCAAATTTAATTGAAACTATCTTCGATTTTTTTGGATTTTTTTACAAATTTTAATTTTTATGAACGAAATTTTAGCAAATTTAATTGAAACTATCTTCGATTTTTTTGGATTTTTTTTCAAATTTTAATTTTTATGAACGAAATTTTAGCAAATTTAATTGAAACTATCTTCGATTTTTTTGGATTTTTTTACAAATTTTAGTTTTTATGAACGAAATTTTAGCAAATTTAATCGCAACTATCTTCGATTTTTTTGGATTTTTTACAAATTTTAATTTTTGTGATCAAAATTTTAGCAAATTCAATTGAAACTATCTTCGATTTTTGTGGATGTACTTAAAAATTTTAATTTTTATGAACGAAATTTTAGCAAATTTTATTGAAACTATCTTCGATTTTTTTGGATTTTTTTACAAATTTTAATTTTTATGAACGAAATTTTAGCAAATTTAATTGAAACTATCTTCGATTTTTTTACAAATTTTAATTTTTATGAACGAAATTTTAGCAAATTTAATCGGAATTATCTTCGATTTTTTTGGATTTTTTACCAATTTTAATTTTTGTGATCGAAATTTTAGCAAATTCAATTGAAACTATCTTCGATTTGTGTGGATTTACTTAAAATTTTTAATTTTTATGAACGAAATTTTAGCAAATTTTATTGAAACTATCTTCGATTTTTTTGAATTTTTTTACAAATTTTAATTTTTATGAACGAAATTTTAGCAAATTTAATTGAAACTATCTTCGATTTTTTTACAAATTTTAATTTTTATGAACGAAATTTTAGCAAATTTAATCGGAACTATCTTCGATTTTTTTGGATTTTTTACAAATTTTAATTTTTGTGATCGAAATTTTAGCAAATTCAATTGAAACTATACTCGATTTTTGTGGATTTACTTAAAAATTTTAATTTTTATGAACGAAATTTTAGCAAATTTAATTGAAACTATCTTCAATTTTTTTGGATTTTTTTACAAATTTTAATTTTTATGAACGAAATTTTAGCAAATTTAATCGGAACTATCTTCGATTTTTTTGGATTTTTTACAAATTTTAATTTTTGTGATCGAAATTTTAGCAAATTCAATTGAAACTATCCTCGATTTTTGTGGATTTACTTAAAAATTTTAATTTTTATGAACGAAATTTTAGCAAATTCAATTGAAACTATCTTCGATGTTTTGGGATTTTTTACAAATTTTAATTATTATGAACGAAGTTTTAGCAAATTTAATTGAAACTATCTTCGATTTTTTTGGATTTTTTTCAAATTATAATTTTTATGAACGAAATTTTAGCAAATTTAATTGAAACTATCTTCGATTTTTTTGGATTTTTTTACAAATTTTAATTTTTATGTACGAAATTTTAGCAAATTCAATTGAAACTCTCTTCGTTTTTTTGGATTTTTTTAAAAAATTTAATTTTTATGAACGAAATTTTAGCAAATTTAATCGGAACTATCTTCGATTTTTTTGGATTTTTTAAAAATTTTAATTTTTATGATTGAAATTTTAGCAAATTCAATTGAAACTATCTTCGATTTTTTTGGATTTTTTACAAATTTTAATTTTTGTGATCGAAATTTTAGCAAATTCAATTGAAACTATCTTCGATTTTTGTGGATTTACTTAAAAATTTTAATTTTTATGAACGAAATTTTAGCAAATTTAATTGAAACTATCTTCGATTTTTTTGGATTTTTTTACAAATTTTAATTTTTATGAACGAAATTTTAGCAAATTTAATTGAAACTATCTTCGATTTTTTTGGATTTTTTTTCAAATTTTAATTTTTATGAACGAAATTTTAGCAAATTTAATTGAAACTATCTTCGATTTTTTTGGATTTTTTTACAAATTTTAGTTTTTATGAACGAAATTTTAGCAAATTTAATCGGAACTATCTTCGATTTTTTTGGATTTTTTACAAATTTTAATTTTTGTGATCAAAATTTTAGCAAATTCAATTGAAACTATCTTCGATTTTTGTGGATTTACTTAAAAATTTTAATTTTTATGAACGAAATTTTAGCAAATTTAATTGAAACTATCTTCGATTTTTTTGGATTTTTTTACAAATTTTAATTTTTATGAACGAAATTTTAGCAAATTTAATTGAAACTATCTTCGATTTTTTTGGATTTTTTTTCAAATTTTAATTTTTATGAACGAAATTTTAGCAAATTTAATTGAAACTATCTTCGATTTTTTTGGATTTTTTTACAAATTTTAGTTTTTATGAACGAAATTTTAGCAAATTTAATCGGAACTATCTTCGATTTTTTTGGATTTTTTACAAATTTTAATTTTTGTGATCAAAATTTTAGCAAATTCAATTGAAACTATCTTCGATTTTTGTGGATTTACTTAAAAATTTTAATTTTTATGAACGAAATTTTAGCAAATTTTATTGAAACTATCTTCGATTTTTTTGGATTTTTTTACAAATTTTAATTTTTATGAACGAAATTTTAGCAAATTTAATTGAAACTATCTTCGATTTTTTTACAAATTTTAATTTTTATGAACGAAATTTTAGCAAATTTAATCGGAATTATCTTCGATTTTTTTGGATTTTTTACCAATTTTAATTTTTGTGATCGAAATTTTAGCAAATTCAATTGAAACTATCTTCGATTTTTGTGGATTTACTTAAAATTTTTAATTTTTATGAACGAAATTTTAGCAAATTTTATTGAAACTATCTTCGATTTTTTTGAATTTTTTTACAAATTTTAATTTTTATGAACGAAATTTTAGCAAATTTAATTGAAACTATCTTCGATTTTTTTACAAATTTTAATTTTTATGAACGAAATTTTAGCAAATTTAATCGGAACTATCTTCGATTTTTTTGGATTTTTTACAAATTTTAATTTTTGTGATCGAAATTTTAGCAAATTCAATTGAAACTATACTCGATTTTTGTGGATTTACTTAAAAATTTTAATTTTTATGAACGAAATTTTAGCAAATTTAATTGAAACTGTCTTCAATTTTTTTGGATTTTTTTACAAATTTTAATTTTTATGAACGAAATTTTAGCAAATTTAATTGAAACTATCTTCTATTTTTTGGATTTTTTTACAAATTTTAATTTTTATGAACGAAAGTTTAGCAAATTTAGCTGAAACTATCTTCGATTTTTTTGGATTTTTTTACAAATTTTAATTTTTATGAACGAAATTTTAGCATATTCAATTGAAACTCTCTTCGATTTTTTTGGATTTTTTTAAAAATTTTAATTTTTTTGAACGAAATTTTAGCAAATTTAATCGGAACTATCTTCGATTTTTTTGGATTTTTTAAAAATTTTAATTTTTATGATCGAAATTTTAGCAAATTCAATTGAAACTATCTTCGATTTTTTTGGATTTTTTACAAATTTTAATTTTTGTGATCGAAATTTTAGCAAATTCAATTGAAACTATCTTCGATTTTTGTGGATTTACTTAAAAATTTTAATTTTTATGAACGAAATTTTAGCAAATTTAATTGAAACTATCTCCGATTTTTTTGGATTTTTTTACAAATTTTAATTTTTATGAACGAAATTTTAGCAAATTTAATTGAAACTATCTTCGATTTTTTTGGATTTTTTTACAAATTTTAATTTTTATGAACGAAATTTTAGCAAATTCAATTGAAACTATCTTCGATTTTTGTGGATTTACTTAAAAATTTTAATTTTTATGAACGAAATTTTAGCAAATTTAATTGAAACTATCTTCGATTTTTTTGGATTTTTTTCAAATTATAATTTTTATGAACGAAATTTTAGCAAATTTAATTGAAACTATCTTCGATTTTTTTGGATTTTTTTACAAATTTTAATTTTTATGAACGAAATTTTAGCATATTCAATTGAAACTCTCTTCAATTTTTTTGGATTTTTTTAAAAATTTTAATTTTTTTGAACGAAATTTTAGCTAATTTAATCGGAACTATCTTCGATTTTTTTGGATTTTTTAAAAATTTTAATTTTTATGATCGAAATTTTAGCAAATTCAATTGAAACTATCTTCGATTTTTTTGGATTTTTTACAAATTTTAATTTTTGTGATCGAAATTTTAGCAAATTCAATTGAAACTATCTTCGATTTTTGTGGATTTACTTAAAAATTTTAATTTTTATGAACGAAATTTTAGCAAATTTAATTGAAACTATCTCCGATTTTTTTGGATTTTTTTACAAATTTTAATTTTTATGAACGAAATTTTAGCAAATTTAATTGAAACTATCTTCGATTTTTTTGGATTTTTTTACAAATTTTAATTTTTATGAACGAAATTTTAGCAAATTTAATTGAAACTATCTTCGATTTTTTTGGATTTTTTTTCAAATTTTAATTTTTATGAACGAAATTTTAGCAAATTTAATTGAAACTATCTTCGATTTTTTTGGATTTTTTTACAAATTTTAGTTTTTATGAACGAAATTTTAGCAAATTTAATCGGAACTATCTTCGATTTTTTTGGATTTTTTACAAATATTAATTTTTGTGATCAAAATTTTAGCAAATTCAATTGAAACTATCTTCGATTTTTGTGGATTTACTTAAAAATTTTAATTTTTATGAACGAAATTTTAGCAAATTTAATTGAAACTATCTTCGATTTTTTTGGATTTTTTTACAAATTTTAATTTTTATGAACGAAATTTTAGCAAATTTAATTGAAACTATCTTCGATTTTTTTGGATTTTTTTTCAAATTTTAATTTTTATGAACGAAATTTTAGCAAATTTAATTGAAACTATCTTCGATTTTTTTGGATTTTTTTACAAATTTTAGTTTTTATGAACGAAATTTTAGCAAATTTAATCGGAACTATCTTCGATTTTTTTGGATTTTTTACAAATTTTAATTTTTGTGATCAAAATTTTAGCAAATTCAATTGAAACTATCTTCGATTTTTGTGGATTTACTTAAAAATTTTAATTTTTATGAACGAAATTTTAGCAAATTTTATTGAAACTATCTTCGATTTTTTTGGATTTTTTTACAAATTTTAATTTTTATGAACGAAATTTTAGCAAATTTAATTGAAACTATCTTCGATTTTTTTACAAATTTTAATTTTTATGAACGAAATTTTAGCAAATTTAATCGGAATTATCTTCGATTTTTTTGGATTTTTTACCAATTTTAATTTTTGTGATCGAAATTTTAGCAAATTCAATTGAAACTATCTTCGATTTTTGTGGATTTACTTAAAATTTTTAATTTTTATGAACGAAATTTTAGCAAATTTTATTGAAACTATCTTCGATTTTTTTGAATTTTTTTACAAATTTTAATTTTTATGAACGAAATTTTAGCAAATTTAATTGAAACTATCTTCGATTTTTTTACAAATTTTAATTTTTATGAACGAAATTTTAGCAAATTTAATCGGAACTATCTTCGATTTTTTTGGATTTTTTACAAATTTTAATTTTTGTGATCGAAATTTTAGCAAATTCAATTGAAACTATACTCGATTTTTGTGGATTTACTTAAAAATTTTAATTTTTATGAACGAAATTTTAGCAAATTTAATTGAAACTGTCTTCAATTTTTTTGGATTTTTTTACAAATTTTAATTTTTATGAACGAAATTTTAGCAAATTTAATTGAAACTATCTTCTATTTTTTGGATTTTTTTACAAATTTTAATTTTTATGAACGAAAGTTTAGCAAATTTAGCTGAAACTATCTTCGATTTTTTTGGATTTTTTTACAAATTTTAATTTTTATGAACGAAATTTTAGCATATTCAATTGAAACTCTCTTCGATTTTTTTGGATTTTTTTAAAAATTTTAATTTTTTTGAACGAAATTTTAGCAAATTTAATCGGAACTATCTTCGATTTTTTTGGATTTTTTAAAAATTTTAATTTTTATGATCGAAATTTTAGCAAATTCAATTGAAACTATCTTCGATTTTTTTGGATTTTTTACAAATTTTAATTTTTGTGATCGAAATTTTAGCAAATTCAATTGAAACTATCTTCGATTTTTGTGGATTTACTTAAAAATTTTAATTTTTATGAACGAAATTTTAGCAAATTTAATTGAAACTATCTCCGATTTTTTTGGATTTTTTTACAAATTTTAATTTTTATGAACGAAATTTTAGCAAATTTAATTGAAACTATCTTCGATTTTTTTACAAATTTTAATTTTTATGAACGAAATTTTAGCAAATTTAATCGGAATTATCTTCGATTTTTTTGGATTTTTTACCAATTTTAATTTTTATGAACGAAATTTTAGCATATTCAATTGAAACTCTCTTCAATTTTTTTGGATTTTTTTAAAAAATTTAATTTTTATGAACGAAATTTTAGCAAATTTAATCGGAACTATCTTCGATTTTTTTGGATTTTTTAAAAATTTTAATTTTTATGATCGAAATTTTAGCAAATTCAATTGAAACTATCTTCGATTTTTTTGGATTTTTTACAAATTTTAATTTTTGTGATCGAAATTTTAGCAAATTCAATTGAAACTATCTTCGATTTTTGTGGATTTACTTAAAAATTTTAATTTTTATGAACGAAATTTTAGCAAATTTAATTGAAACTATCTCCGATTTTTTTGGATTTTTTTACAAATTTTAATTTTTATGAACGAAATTTTAGCAAATTTAATTGAAACTATCTTCGATTTTTTTGGATTTTTTTTACAAATTTTAATTTTTATGAACGAAATTTTAGCAAATTTAATTGAAACTATCTTCGATTTTTTTGGATTTTTTTTCAAATTTTAATTTTTATGAACGAAATTTTAGCAAATTTAATTGAAACTATCTTCGATTTTTTTGGATTTTTTTACAAATTTTAGTTTTTATGAACGAAATTTTAGCAAATTTAATCGGAACTATCTTCGATTTTTTTGGATTTTTTACAAATATTAATTTTTGTGATCAAAATTTTAGCAAATTCAATTGAAACTATCTTCGATTTTTGTGGATTTACTTAAAAATTTTAATTTTTATGAACGAAATTTTAGCAAATTTAATTGAAACTATCTTCGATTTTTTTGGATTTTTTTACAAATTTTAATTTTTATGAACGAAATTTTAGCAAATTTAATTGAAACTATCTTCGATTTTTTTGGATTTTTTTTCAAATTTTAATTTTTATGAACGAAATTTTAGCAAATTTAATTGAAACTATCTTCGATTTTTTTGGATTTTTTTACAAATTTTAGTTTTTATGAACGAAATTTTAGCAAATTTAATCGGAACTATCTTCGATTTTTTTGGATTTTTTACAAATTTTAATTTTTGTGATCAAAATTTTAGCAAATTCAATTGAAACTATCTTCGATTTTTGTGGATTTACTTAAAAATTTTAATTTTTATGAACGAAATTTTAGCAAATTTTATTGAAACTATCTTCGATTTTTTTGGATTTTTTTTACAAATTTTAATTTTTATGAACGAAATTTTAGCAAATTTAATTGAAACTATCTTCGATTTTTTTACAAATTTTAATTTTTATGAACGAAATTTTAGCAAATTTAATCGGAATTATCTTCGATTTTTTTGGATTTTTTACCAATTTTAATTTTTGTGATCGAAATTTTAGCAAATTCAATTGAAACTATCTTCGATTTTTGTGGATTTACTTAAAATTTTTAATTTTTATGAACGAAATTTTAGCAAATTTTATTGAAACTATCTTCGATTTTTTTGAATTTTTTTACAAATTTTAATTTTTATGAACGAAATTTTAGCAAATTTAATTGAAACTATCTTCGATTTTTTTACAAATTTTAATTTTTATGAACGAAATTTTAGCAAATTTAATCGGAACTATCTTCGATTTTTTTGGATTTTTTACAAATTTTAATTTTTGTGATCGAAATTTTAGCAAATTCAATTGAAACTATACTCGATTTTTGTGGATTTACTTAAAAATTTTAATTTTTATGAACGAAATTTTAGCAAATTTAATTGAAACTGTCTTCAATTTTTTTGGATTTTTTTACAAATTTTAATTTTTATGAACGAAATTTTAGCAAATTTAATTGAAACTATCTTCTATTTTTGGATTTTTTTACAAATTTTAATTTTTATGAACGAAAGTTTAGCAAATTTAGCTGAAACTATCTTCGATTTTTTTGGATTTTTTTACAAATTTTAATTTTTATGAACGAAATTTTAGCATATTCAATTGAAACTCTCTTCGATTTTTTTGGATTTTTTTAAAAATTTTAATTTTTTTGAACGAAATTTTAGCAAATTTAATCGGAACTATCTTCGATTTTTTTGGATTTTTTACAAATTTTAATTTTTGTGATCGAAATTTTAGCAAATTCAATTGAAACTATCTTCGATTTTTGTGGATTTACTTAAAAATTTTAATTTTTATGAACGAAATTTTAGCAAATTTAATTGAAACTATCTCCGATTTTTTTGGATTTTTTTACAAATTTTAATTTTTATGAACGAAATTTTAGCAAATTTAATTGAAACTATCTTCGATTTTTTTGGATTTTTTTACAAATTTTAATTTTTATGAACGAAATTTTAGCAAATTCAATTGAAACTATCTTCGATTTTTGTGGATTTACTTAAAAATTTTAATTTTTATGAACGAAATTTTAGCAAATTTAATTGAAACTATCTTCGATTTTTTTGGATTTTTTTACAAATTTTAATTTTTATGAACGAAATTTTAGCATATTCAATTGAAACTCTCTTCAATTTTTTTGGATTTTTTTAAAAATTTTAATTTTTTTGAACGAAATTTTAGCAAATTTAATCGGAACTATCTTCGATTTTTTGGATTTTTTAAAAATTTTAATTTTTATGATCGAAATTTTAGCAAATTCAATTGAAACTATCTTCGATTTTTTTGGATTTTTTACAAATTTTAATTTTTGTGATCGAAATTTTAGCAAATTCAATTGAAACTATCTTCGATTTTTGTGGATTTACTTAAAAATTTTAATTTTTATGAACGAAATTTTAGCAAATTTAATTGAAACTATCTTCGATGTTTTGGGATTTTTTTACAAATTTTAATTTTTATGAACGAAGTTTTAGCAAATTTAATTGAAACTATCTTCGATTTTTTTGGATTTTTTTACAAATTTTAATTTTTATGAACGAAATTTTAGCAAATTTAAATGAAACTGTCTTCGATTTTTTTGGATTTTTTACAAATTTTAATTTTTATGAACGAAATTTTAGCAAATTCAATTGAAACTATCTTCGATTTTTTTGGATTTTTTTCAAATTATAATTTTTATGAACGAAATTTTAGCAAATTTAATTGAAACTATCTTCGATTTTTTGGATTTTTTTACAAATTTTAATTTTTATGTACGAAATTTTAGCAAATTCAATTGAAACTCTCTTCGTTTTTTTTGGATTTTTTTAAAAAATTTAATTTTTATGAACGAAATTTTAGCAAATTTAATCGGAACTATCTTCGATTTTTTTGGATTTTTTAAAAATTTTAATTTTTATGATTGAAATTTTAGCAAATTCAATTGAAACTATCTTCGATTTTTTTGGATTTTTTACAAATTTTAATTTTTGTGATCGAAATTTTAGCAAATTCAATTGAAACTATCTTCGATTTTTGTGGATTTACTTAAAAATTTTAATTTTTATGAACGAAATTTTAGCAAATTTTATTGAAACTATCTTCGATTTTTTTGGATTTTTTTACAAATTTTAATTTTTATGAACGAAATTTTAGCAAATTTAATTGAAACTATCTTCGATTTTTTTACAAATTTTAATTTTTATGAACGAAATTTTAGCAAATTTAATCGGAATTATCTTCGATTTTTTTGGATTTTTTACCAATTTTAATTTTTGTGATCGAAATTTTAGCAAATTCAATTGAAACTATCTTCGATTTTTGTGGATTTACTTAAAATTTTTAATTTTTATGAACGAAATTTTAGCAAATTTTATTGAAACTATCTTCGATTTTTTTGAATTTTTTTACAAATTTTAATTTTTATGAACGAAATTTTAGCATATTTAATTGAAACTATCTTCGATTTTTTTACAAATTTTAATTTTTATGAACGAAATTTTAGCAAATTTAATCGGAACTATCTTCGATTTTTTTGGATTTTTTACAAATTTTAATTTTTGTGATCGAAATTTTAGCAAATTCAATTGAAACTATACTCGATTTTTGTGGATTTACTTAAAAATTTTAATTTTTATGAACGAAATTTTAGCAAATTTAATTGAAACTATCTTCAATTTTTTTGGATTTTTTTACAAATTTTAATTTTTATGAACGAAATTTTAGCAAATTTAATCGGAACTATCTTCGATTTTTTTGGATTTTTTACAAATTTTAATTTTTGTGATCAAAATTTTAGCAAATTCAATTGAAACTATCCTCGATTTTTGTGGATTTACTTAAAAATTTTAATTTTTATGAACGAAATTTTAGCAAATTCAATTGAAACTATCTTCGATGTTTTGGGATTTTTTACAAATTTTAATTATTATGAACGAAGTTTTAGCAAATTTAATTGAAACTATCTTCGATTTTTTTGGATTTTTTTCAAATTATAATTTTTATGAACGAAATTTTAGCAAATTTAATTGAAACTATCTTCGATTTTTTTGGATTTTTTTACAAATTTTAATTTTTATGTACGAAATTTTAGCAAATTCAATTGAAACTCTCTTCGTTTTTTTGGATTTTTTTAAAAAATTTAATTTTTATGAACGAAATTTTAGCAAATTTAATCGGAACTATCTTCGATTTTTTTGGATTTTTTAAAAATTTTAATTTTTATGATTGAAATTTTAGCAAATTCAATTGAAACTATCTTCGATTTTTTTGGATTTTTTACAAATTTTAATTTTTGTGATCGAAATTTTAGCAAATTCAATTGAACTATCTTCGATTTTTGTGGATTTACTTAAAAATTTTAATTTTTATGAACGAAATTTTAGCAAATTTAATTGAAACTATCTTCGATTTTTTGGATTTTTTTACAAATTTTAATTTTTATGAACGAAATTTTAGCAAATTTAATTGAAACTATCTTCGATTTTTTTGGATTTTTTTTCAAATTTTAATTTTTATGAACGAAATTTTAGCAAATTTAATCGGAACTATCTTCGATTTTTTTGGATTTTTTAAAAATTTTAATTTTTATGATTGAAATTTTAGCAAATTCAATTGAAACTATCTTCGATTTTTTTGGATTTTTTACAAATTTTAATTTTTGTGATCGAAATTTTAGCAAATTCAATTGAAACTATCTTCGATTTTTGTGGATTTACTTAAAAATTTTAATTTTTATGAACGAAATTTTAGCAAATTTAATTGAAACTATCTTCGATTTTTTTGGATTTTTTTACAAATTTTAATTTTTATGAACGAAATTTTAGCAAATTTAATTGAAACTATCTTCGATTTTTTTTGGATTTTTTTTCAAATTTTAATTTTTATGAACGAAATTTTAGCAAATTTAATCGGAACTATCTTCGATTTTTTTGGATTTTTTAAAAATTTTAATTTTTATGATTGAAATTTTAGCAAATTCAATTGAAACTATCTTCGATTTTTGTGGATTTACTTAAAAATTTTAATTTTTATGAACGTAATTTTAGCAAATTTAATTGAAACTATCTTCGATTTTTTTTGGATTTTTTTACAAATTTTAATTTTTATGAACGAAATTTTAGCAAATTTAATTGAAACTATCTTCGATTTTTTTGGATTTTTTTTCAAATTTTAATTTTTATGAACGAAATTTTAGCAAATTTAATTGAAACTATCTTCGATTTTTTTGGATTTTTTTACAAATTTTAGTTTTTATGAACGAAATTTTAGCAAATTTAATCGCAACTATCTTCGATTTTTTTGGATTTTTTACAAATTTTAATTTTTGTGATCAAAATTTTAGCAAATTCAATTGAAACTATCTTCGATTTTTGTGGATGTACTTAAAAATTTTAATTTTTATGAACGAAATTTTAGCAAATTTTATTGAAACTATCTTCGATTTTTTTGGATTTTTTTACAAATTTTAATTTTTTATGAACGAAATTTTAGCAAATTTAATTGAAACTATCTTCGATTTTTTTACAAATTTTAATTTTTATGAACGAAATTTTAGCAAATTTAATCGGAATTATCTTCGATTTTTTTGGATTTTTT